>JACXVO010010030.1:58217-71506 GCA_015501135.1 Hapalochlaena maculosa
TTGTAAGCCCAGTACTTATTTTATCGGTCTTTTGCTGAACCGTTAAGTGATGGAGATACATACACCAGCATCAGTTGTCAAGTGATGGTTGGTGAGGGAGCAAATACAGACACAGAAATACACAGAAAGAATATATATATATATATATACATATATATATGACAGGCTTCTTCCAGTTTCCGTTTACCAAATCCACTCACAAGTCTTTGGTTGGCCTGAGGCTATAGTAGAAGACACTTGCCCAAGGTGTCATGCAGTGGGACTGAACCCGGGACCATGTGACAGGTAGACAAACTACTTACCACAAGACCACTCCAGCACCTATGTAGTGCAGGAAAATATTTCTAAGCTTGATTTAGCCTACAAAATGAAGGTTATTTCTTCATAATTTTCTATACTCTTGTGAGCAGGTTTTATGAATTATTGATTCTGTAGGATAACTGTCTATTGTATAGTATTCTATTCATGGGGTTGTGTTTGTGAACAAATTGATATATTTATTTAACTCATTTTTCCATATCTCCTTTCTGGTTTTCTTCTTTCTTCTGTTTTTCCATATTTGTTTTATATTTTTCTCTTCACACCATATTTCTTCATGCAATATTTGAAATTTTCTTTAGTCTACAATAGCAAAAAGATGCCTGACATCAGAAAACTTTGAACAACATAAAATGTTTGCTTGTATCAAAAGGTTAAGTTTCAAACAAAATTGGTTCCAAAATTCTTTTAAAGTGTATACTTATTCATGAGTAATTGTCTAAATATGTTGTTTTTCTTTGCTTTTCTGTTTTTCCTTTATAAGCACCATGCTTCTCTTTCTTACTTTCTCTTCCTCTGTCCTTCCCTCTTTCTCCTACATCATCTCTCCAGCCCACTCTCTTATAACAAAATTCAATAGAAACAAAACCTAATATTTTATACAGTTGTTGAAAGGCTGTGAGCATTGCTTCTTGGAGTAATTTATTACTAAAAAAGTTTACTTAGTCACTAGATATTTGAACAATAAAATATTTAACCATATGGTAAAGTCTCCTAAATCTAATCTTCATTTTTACACCTGCCTTTCCATGTTAGCTTGGATTGGACTGGTGGGCTTTGAACTGTATGCATTTTATCATACTCCAGGTCTACATTAGGACTAATAGGTCTTGTTTATCTTGTATAAGTTTTGATTAAGAATTACCACTCTTCTAGACAAGTTTCTTGTGTTGTGGTTTGTGTAGAGTTCAGATATTTTTATCTCTCTTCATAATTCAACAATTCAAAGTGCACCAGCTGCTTTTTGTCATGAGAAACTAAAAATTCAACTAATGTTTAGAATTTAAAATATCTCTGAAATCCCCAAATCTCATTAGAACCATCACTTAGTTTTAATTACATGATACCGAGTCAATGTGAATGAAATCTTCCACTGGATATGACAATCTTGTTTTCACCTTTCTCTATAGTTAATGCCTATACTATTCTCTATACTTAAAGCCTAAATCTATTTAAAATTTAAGATCTTCCAAGTGCTGCAAACAGCATTTGAAATAGATGCAATTTTGCGATTTCATTGAAGGAGAGATGTTTTTTTTAGCTTCTCTCACCTTTTCACTACACTTCATTTAATTTGTGATACCATCTGTTTCTTCCCTAAAAAGTACTAAGTGGAATCAAAAAGAAAAAATATAATTATAGACTTCACATATAATAACTAATTAACTTTTATAAACTATATTAGGGTAAGTACTCACAATTATATGGTCATGCATTCAATTCCAGGATCAAACAATGTGTTATCTCTTTGAACAGGGTTACTTCATCTCACAGTGCTCTAGTCTATGCGTGTAGTGCTGGAGCAGCTCTTTCACAACATCCTGGATCTTCTTTGTCGAAAGCAGGAGGGTCAAGAGAGTGTCTGTCTTATTTATGACTAAATTTAAGCATTTAAAACAATTAGCTGGAATACAGTACACGCTACCCAGTCATACTTACTTGCAAGTAATTACTATAGATTTTTGCTGCTGAGGCCTGCTATGTGTTTATTGTTATCCCTACCTACAAATTAAGATCAGACTTTCTTTCCCCTAAACATCTACATTATTCTTGAGATTATCTTTTTTAAAACTACCTCCATTTTCTTTGACAGTCATCAATTTCCTTTAGTCTTTGTTTTGTTTGTCCAACAATAAAGGGAATTTTAATTAAGAATTTGTCTTCATTAAGTCCACTATGCCTTAACTTGTGCACTTTGTTAGAACATTGTTCTAAATGTGACACAACTTAGGTTTATGTAGGTTTATCTACCAGGCTTGTTACAACAGCTTAAGCCTATAGATATATTATTCCTGTCTTTCAGGTTCCTTCAAAGTTTAATTATTAAGATTTATCTAAGCCTGGTAATTTTTATTGGCAAAACATACCTCCTCTCTATGTTGCCTGAACAAAAGACATTCTCTATAGTTAATTAAAATAGCTTTGAAATCAAAATCAAACTGGAGAATTCTAGATGTCATATATTGAGGATTTCATATTCAAAGGTTTCTACTACTTTATTTTGTAAACATGTTTATCAATAATATTAGGAGTTAGAAAAACACTTTTCTTCTATTTTTTTTTTTCCACAAAATTTATCATACAACTGTTGTAAGTTTAAATTACATTGACTGATCTATTAGCCAACCAGTTTTTATTGGAGAAAAACAAGACTCATTTTTACTAGAATATTTTCATTATATACTGAGATTCGGTTATTTTTTAGGCTCTTAAATATCCAAAGATATTGGTGGTGGGAAACAGAGTTATAAGAAGCAAACTTCCTTGGATTTCTCACTTGATGTTATGCCATATCCTTTCTCTTTTGAACTACATTTATAGAGCTGTCATGGAGAGAATTATTATTAATCAAAATATAGTCAGAAAGATTAGAACCAATTAGTCAAGGTTTCATTGAAATAAAGAGTTTATCAAAAACAAAAAATAAGAAAAGCAATAAAAAAAAAATAGAAACTATTACATTCATAAAAACTAAAGCTGAAAAACGAAATATTGGTTTTACTAACTCATTATGAAAGATATTGCATATGAATAGTGAGAGAAAAAGAGTAGTCTTGTCAGAACTACTGAACTGGTTTTCTTTTTCAAAATCAGTTGAGGTCATTTGTTGTTAATACTCTTGAGGACATCTATTATTTATTTTAGATCACATTTTGTTAACAATAGTATCATTGGCTACTTGTTTTCAACAGGCTAATCACTGCTTCAGTGTGTTTCTGATAGTGTGAATGACAAGGGTGTGTCCAACTTAATGCTTATGACTTTACTCAGAAATCACAGGTTATTTCTTTTCAATTTTTATCGCCGATCTTTATATCTTACTCTTAATATGCATTGATGAAAGATAATGCAGGTGCACACACATATCATTTGCATAATCTCCATCTCTCAGCTTCTACTTATAAAGTATTGGTCAACATAAATTTATAGAAGAAAATGCTTAATCAATATGTTGAGCTTGAGAACATTCATCATATGAAGTAAAAAGTCATAGTTGTAACTGTTGCCATCATCATCATTTGAAGCCCATTTTCCATGTTAACATAGATTGGATGTTTTGACTAGGGCCTGGAGAACCAGTGGCTACACCAGGCTCCAATCTTGTCTGGCAATGGATGCCCTTCCTAATGCCAACCACTCTGAGAATCTAGTGGGTGCTTTTTGTGTGCCACCAGCACAGGATTCAGTCATGGGATACTGGCATCGGTCACATTTAAATGATGCTTTTTACGTGCCACTGGCACAGGGGCCACTTTGCCTGGTTTGGCATTGATGACATTCAGATTGGCACCTATGCTAGTGGCATGTAAATGACACCTGTGGAATCATAGTCATGGCTGCTACTGGCAGCTATGCCAGTGGCATGTAAAAAGCAGTCATTACATTCTTCGAGTGGTTAGCATTAGGAAGGGCATCCAGTCGTAGAAATCCTGCCAAATCCGACTGAAATGTGGTGCAGCCTTCCAATTTATCAGTTCCAGTTAAACTGGCTAATCTATGCCAGCATGGACAGTGAACGTTAAATGATTATGATGATGAATGTGTTGCTACACAGTGAGATTGAGTCCAAAATCTCGTGGTTGGGAAGTTCTTAACACAGCTATGTCTAACGTGAATTTAATACACTCTCATATCTCTCTTCTAGAAATTTGTAGCCTTCTTCCTAAGAAGTCTTTAGTTTTAGTTGATTTACAAAGAATTTTCCTGTTTTCATAGTATTATTTAATCTTGGAGGAGGTAGTTAAAGTATCCTTAATATGTTGAGGTTCTTCCAACTGAATAAAACTTGTTTCTAAAATGTTGCAGGGTATTAATTGCATGGGGAAAAGTATATAAGGGAGAGTAGGAGGGCAATCTAGAGAGTCTGTGTGGTTGGCCCTGATGAAGTAGGTTTGTGATCAAATGTGGTCCATCTATTACCATCTCATCTTTCTATACATCTAGAACTACATGAGTTGAAGTGTTCTATCTTTTTGTTTTTGTCAAAGGTTTTTGAGGAAATGTTAGTTACTATTCTTTGCATATTAAGTAGTTAGAAAGAACTCCTCCTTGAGATATAGTTCTAGGGAGAATGGATTGGGTCATGCACTGAGATAGGAATATAAGGAAGTGGAGGTGCAGTAAAAGTTACATCATGATGTAGAGCTTTTTCTTATCAAGGTTATGTGAAGTCACTTTTACATTAACTTGCTTTATATATCATTAAAAGGAGCAAATACAAAAGAAAACATTCCTAAGAAAATATTTCTTAAAAACAAAATGGTGAATAACTAACAAGATGTTACACTGTCATGGCAATTTAGGATTATGGCATGGGGTGATTTGCAGTTGGTGCTGAAAAGAAGCAGCTGTTACCAATGTTATTTCTCCACTGAGATTGTTAGCAATGTCCATTTCTTTTAACATATATTTTAAAAAAACAAAGTTTAATATTTGGAAGATGGATGGTTTTATGCATTTAGATTCATACCTTATTCTGATTTCACTTATTACTAGATAGAAAGAATATGGATTATTAAAGCTCTGGAATTGATATACATTACAATGTACATGAGTTAATCCAGTCTATTATATCTTTCCCCTTCAGAAAGCATCCTTGTATTCTGACAAAACAAAAACTTTGTTCTATTCAGAAACACAGTTGTAAGAATTCATTTCATCTTCTACACCCACTTATTCCTGGGAGGGCTCCAGATGCAAGAGTCTTCAAGTACATCTTCCATCAGATTCTGTCAGAACCAACCAACTCTAATTAATCCAGATGAATCTCCAAGTGAGACTAACTCAGTCCCTGAATGTTATTATCCAATCATCATGTTTGCAGACTACTCCTGGGCCTCCTGCCGATTGGATTCACCCATAAAATCTGTCCTGTAATGATTGGAAGATATTCAGATAAATGTTCTGTATCATGTCTTCCAAAACTTTAACCAAAAAAAATAATTTTCTAAGCAATGCAACTATATTGATATAGCTTGTGTTTGATAAAAAGTAGTTGATAGCACTTTTAGAAAGACTTTCCCTTTTTTAGAGCTAAGATTACTTGAAAGAAACATATGTGACTGAAAATCAGGTTCTAGCTATTAACCTATTAACCTTTTTGATTGAATTTAATTTGATGTTTTCATTTTATCATCAATGAAAATCTTGCTTTGCAGGTACTGAAAAATTATGATATCCCACACAGCTTTGTTTATTTGTGGAAATATCTTCAAAATGGTTACAATTCTGAGGCCTTCTATAATACCTGTCCAACAGATCCGGTCATTATCCGTCATTATCAGAATAAAGTTGCTTTCCGAGGGAAAGAAGCTAGTCTTATGAAAGAGACAACAACACTTTCAATCCCAAATGATATTGTAGTGGACATGAAATCAGATATAGAAAAAGTGGATGACGAAGAAATACAGGAAGTGGTAAATAACGTTGATGAATTGTCAGAGAGGACCTCAAACATTTCTGTTGAAAATGGCAATGGAGCTGTTGATTTCAATTATGACACAGGTGAGGTAGATGTTGTTAGTGATAATACAACTGAGGTCTTCGTACATGAGGTTTATGAGGATACTCCAGATACAATTATTGTAACATCTGATTTGGGCATCTCAAACCATAGTGACAATGATGGGAATCCAGCTGACTAATGGAAGCAATTTTTCACTATCTGATTGACTTTTTTCTTTTGTTGAATTTTTAATTATTGTTATTTATATATTTACAGATTTTCTTATTGAATTTTTTTTTCATTTAATGATTAAATCAAGTTAAAGGGAAGGATAGAGTTGCACAGCTTTCTTTTTATATATTTTTTATCCTACTTCTTATAGATAAAAAACTCAGCTGACACTCTGTCTTACCTTTTGAGCTATTGTATCTAATAGCTGGTTATACCCTGTGCTCACTTAGTAAGAATGATTATTCACCTATACATACATATACTCACGCACACACACATATATATATAAGATCAATCTCTTCTGTAAAAATTAAACCAGTTAATGCTGTTGATTTATGTCCTATAATTTTTATTTGATAATTTTATTTCAATCCTTTGAGAAAAAATTGAAAAATTAGAAATAATAAAAATGAGGTGAAAGATGACACAATTTTTTTTTTTTTTTTTGTGATTTCTAGTTTATTTAGTTCATTATTTCCAAATCAAGTGAAGCTATAGCATTCACTGGAAGAAATATAGAAAAAACTGCTATACCTTAGTTAATATAATGGCTGTATCATATTTTTTGGCTTTCTTATGATTTAATGTAATAGCTTGGTGGAATTCTGTTTGATATGTAAAGAAATAAAGATTTAAAAAATTATCCTACTATTTGCTGTATTTCATTTTACTGCTTTAAAGAATGTGTTGTTTTCTCTCTTTCCATATCTTTTAACTATTTGTTATTTTTTCCTTTTTACATAGGAATGAATTGTGGTCATGACATTTGGTAGGCTTTCTGAAACCAGTGGGTTTTATGTTTAATGTTCCATTTGAACTGTGAAAGTTGATACCTGCAGGCAAAATCTATGCACCAAAAGAATTCCTGGGTGGAAGGATGACAATGTTCTAAAGAAGAATGGATGGGCATAGTGTTTAATGCATGACTTGGGGGAGTGGGTAAGTTATGAGTAAGCCAGGGAGAAATGAGTTAGAAGTACTTGAGTGGAGGTGACACAAAGCCAGAGGTCTCCATAGTGGAAGTAGAAGAGACAGCATGTCCGTACATCAAAAGTTAGTGTAATGGGGAATGACTTCATATCAACCTGTTAAATATCTTTCTTTTGATATAGTCTCAGACGGTGCTTCTCAACCGGGGTTCATATAAGATTTTGGGGAGTCCACACAACAAAATAGTATAATGGGGGGATCCACAATAGTATTTGAAAGGCCCTTGCAAAAATTTGGTTTTAGATGTATGTAGTGGAATTTATTGCAAGAAATAGTGAGGTTTCTTTAACATTTTAGTGAATGTGTGAAAAACAAAATTGGAATTTAAAAGGAGTTTCTATAAAACTAGTTTTATGGAATCGCCTGGCTGTGGGCATGGTAAAATAGTACTCAAAGGGGTCCATAGATAAAGAAAAAATGGTTGGAGAAACTCTGGTCTTAGATAACCGTGTAGTAGTTTAGATGTTTGAGAAAGTCTTTTTAACCCTTTTGTTAATGTATTTATTTTGAAAGGTTCTGTTTCTTTCAATTATTTTAAATATAACAAAGAGGTTTTTAAAATAATTTATCATTAAGCTAATGTTGGGAACATTAATTGTGACTAATATTTTGAAGATTTTAATTCAAAACTTATGAAAGCAAGACATTTATACTACAGAGCCAGGGCTGGATTCGGCCGGGTTGGTAACGAAAGGGTTAAGAAACAAGCTTGAAATTAGTCTTGAGCAAGAACCAAGCTTAATAAACTTGTTTTGTATAGAGTAGATTGAACAAGGTCTGTAATATAGGTTCAGAGGATTAGGTACAGTGAAAGGCTATAGTTGATATAATCTTCACCATCACTATCATTTGTCCATGCTAGTATGGTTTGGCTGATTTGATGTCACTGTATGTATATATCCATTTTCACTCTGCATCAATTTCTCTATAAGGTATATCTCACTTTGTCAGTTCTTTCTTTGGTCTACCTTTATCATTGTTGCATTGCACTATCAATTCATGCTTTTCACTCTTGACCATGCCATTGCTGTCACATTTCATCGGCACACATACACAAACTTTTATTCTGAGGAGAGAAGTAATGCCCAACATCCTTTCTTGCCCATTGAAGACCAGTAAGATCATTGGCGTTAATGTTATTCTAGAATACTTGCAATCAACAATTGCAGTTAAAATGGTACAGGGAATGGAACTCGGGGAAGCTGTGTTCTACAATGAGCAAGAAGTGGTTAGTGAGTGTCTGGTGATGTGACAAAAGGAAAGATGAACAAGTTGGGAGTACCTGAGTGGCAGTGGCATAAGACCAGCAAGCGTCAAGGAATGGAGACCTCAATTGTAGCAATAGAAATGACATAGAGAGGAAATTGCATGTCTATAGCTCAAAAGTAGGTGTGTAGGATTCAAATAGTTGAATCTAATAAAGACTACTAAAAATAAAACTGTTGCCATTCATATTCTTTTCTTTTACGTGTTTCAGCCATTTGACTGGAGCATCGCTTTTAGTCAAAGACATCGACCCAGAACTTATTCTTTGTAAGCCCAATACTTATTTTATCAGTCTCTTTTGCCGAATTGCTAAGTGACGGAGACACAAACACACTAGCATCAGTTGTCAAGCGATGCTGGGTGAGGAGGATAAATACAGACACAGAAACACACATACAGAATATATATATATATATATATATATATACAATGGGCTTCTTCCAGTTTCCGTCTACCAAATCCATTCACAAGGCTTTGGTCGGTCTGAGGCTATAGTAGAAGATACTTGCCCAAGATGTCACACAGTGGGACTGAACCCAGAACCTTGTGGTTGGTAAGCAAGCTACTTACTACACAGCCACTCCTGTGCCTATCTTTACATTGTTATGATAATACTTGTAAAATTTGAGGAACAAACCAGAGAAGCACTGTCACATCACACACTTTCTAAAATTACCCCTTCAGATGATGTACAAAAATTTGAAGGACTAAAAACTAAATTTCAACAATTATATTTGCCTGAACATTTTTTAGTATGTCATCCAAATGCATGCAAGGTAACCAACTGAATAATGGTTTAATCACCACTTTTATCAATAATGAAGAAAAAGCTACTTTGGTGATAAGAATAAACTAAAACTTCCAGTTGAACTCAAACATTTATTTACAGGAATATATACATTTGAGATATGTGGTTGTAAATGCTGGTTATGAAGATCTGCAGTGACCTCAAAAGGTCTCTCCAACTGTAGGTCCGAACTGATCAGTTGTTTCTCACTCAACTGTCTAAGTAATATCAGATTATTGTATTCATGGAGAAAGGTAGGCTCCAGACGATGTTTAATACAGTGGCACCACGTGTTATTATTTGAGGTAACGATTGGACGAGTTACCTGTCTGCAGGAAATTGAAGAGAACAGAAATCCTGTTGAATGTCAACCAATCTGAGGAGAGATAATTATCACGTAAGTTTTATGACAATGTTTCCTGTTACGCTAGAATAATAATTATATAACATGTACAGAAAAGCAGGAACAAGCCTCTGCTGCAAAGGTATGCAAGCAATGAATGTAGAAGGGCAAATAATAGTAAAGTTTGAGTTGAAAGTTGGACTGTACATAGGAAACGAGGGACTGCAACAAACCGAGACGGTATGAGAGAAGTTCCTTGCAAGCTTGAATTATATACTTACAAGAGAGAGAGGTATTGTTTAACACCAGTAGATCAATAATCAACCATAATTATTCAATTATTTTTGTATACTTGGTATTTCCATGGTCAATGTATCTACACTTCATTATTTTATAATAGGGTGTTGTTTCCAGTAGGTTGTGTGACGGCACATCTGCTTCATGACTTGTCTTTGGTATTTAGTGCTGCAGAGTAGCATGTTAACTCTTAGTATTTGTTTATATTCAGTTCTATTTTGCTGCTAGAATTGGAAGAATTTGATTTGTGATGATGTTTTGATACCATCTTCAACTTTATTTAAAGTTTTCGTCCAGCTGTAAAAATCTTGCCAAAACAGTCACAGAAGTCAGACGCTATGTTTCAGCTTGACCAGCACTTATCAAACTGTCCCACCCATTCTACCATGGAAGGTGGACGTTAAATCACGATGATGATGATGATATTTGTCTGCAGTGCATTGTTTACATCACTTTGTCAAATTTATGAACAGTATACAGTTTTCAGTGATTGAACTGTTAATGTCCAAATATTTTTTAAGTGATATATCTATTTAAATGAGGCTGTCATATTCCACCTTTCTCTATGATTTGGGAAATAATTCACACATTATATGTTTTTTTCATGCTATCTGCCAATGTTCATTAGATAATTGCTATCTTTTTTCTTTTATGTGTTTCAGTCATTTGACTGGTAGAGTACTGCCTTTAGTTGAAAACGTCGACCCCAGAACTTATTCTTTGTAAGCTCAGTACTTATTTTATCAGTCTCTTGCTGAACTACTAAGTGGCGAGGACACAACCACACCAACATCAGTTGTCAAGAGACGGTGGGGGACAAATACAGACAGAAACACACGCACACACACAAACATATACATACATATACGACGGGCTTCTAGTTTCAGTCTATTAAATCCACTCGCAAGGCTTTGGTCAGCCCGAGGCTATAGTAGAAGACACTTGCCCAAAGTGCCACATAGTGGGACTGAACCCAGAATCATGTGGTTGGTAAGCAAGTTACTTACCACACAGCCACTCCTGTGCATAACCTTTTTTTTTTTTGTAAAGAGAACAGATCTTTTTTTTCTCCTTAAATTTCTATATAATTACACATGACCTCATCATTTAGCGTCTATTGTCTATGCAGGCATGGGTTAGATGTTATTGACTTGTACTGGCAGGCTAGTTGGCCACACCGAGCCCTAGTCTGGTTTGACTTAGTTTCTACCGCTGGATGCCCTTCCTAACACCAACCACTCCAAGAGTGTGGGCAAATACATAAGAAAATTTATATAGGATGTATTGAACTTGCTATGGAGAATGAAAAATCCAGTGTTTTGGACAGTTCCTCAACTGTTTCTCATTTTCCATTTGTCAACTTTTCTCTAAAAAATTATTCTGTCCAAAACATTGGATGTCCCACTCCCTACTGCAAATTCACTACTCATGTTATTGATTTTACTAGGATAACACCAGCCTTTACAATGCAGACCAACACCAATTTCTTTGGAGTCTAATCATATGTGTTAGAAATAGAAGATTGAAATGGCGTGTGTGTTATTATACTTTATCCTTAGCCAAAACTGTATTTTTTTAAAGGATTCAAGATGCTACTGTGATTTTCCAGAACATGATGTTTCTAAATATTGCTAATCATTTACTTAAACTAGTTCTAACATAAGGTTGGTTTATAATCATTTCAGAATTAGTCATATCTGAAAAATAGTCCTAACATAAAGTTTACTTGGTGGTCAATGAATCCAGATCAAGCAAACTAATAGCTAAAAAGCATTGCAGATGTGACCATTGCCTACTTTTAACTTTTAAGCATGCTCACCTCCCCCTTTTCATCACTCACTGCATTCACTTCTATCTCTAACCATTTGGCACTTCCCTCAGATTTTTACAACCCCTCTCACCTCCTGAGCTATTGCCCATATCTCTTGAGGGTTTGTCTCTGGCATCCCATCACGGCCATCTTTTTCCCTTGATACTGCCTCTCACCCTTATAAAAAGCCAGGTAGCCATATATTTTCTCTATAGTAAGACACCTTTGTGTGTGTCCCTTATTACTCTATTAGATACGCCAACATACTTAGCTATGAGGGGATGTTTTTCCCCTCATCTTGTTCTTTCCTGTTTTACAAGTTACATAGCAACCTTACTAATGCTGGCGGTATGAAAAAGTGCCCAGTAAGCACTGTAAAGTGGTTGGCATTAGAAAGGGCATTCAGTCAAAGAAACCTCACCATAGCTGAAACATGGAGCATGATGCAGCCCTGTGACTCACCAAATCCTGTTGAACCACCCAAACAAAGGCCAGTGTGGAAAACAGATGCTAAATTATAAGTGTATCTTCCTCTTTTTCAAGATTGGACATCATGATATGAGAGAGGTTTTATTGTTGCTTTCAGTAGGTCAAGTGACCATGTAGAAGATTCCTCATTGACTGCCTTTATTATAGTGATAGTGGTAAGGGGAGCTAAAAATACATAAGTGGACAAACAATGAGCTAATATTGTCTCTCAATTCCATCAGCTTTTGGGTGTGGCACAAACGTTTAGCAAAGTTACTGGGTTTTTTTCTCCTTTCCCCTTCAAAGTTAAATGTCTAAAGTAGCTTAAAATACGATAAACAATTGTTATTGGCAACAAATATTCTCTCAAACAAGATTTCAGATGGATTGTGTTAACTAATCAGTGATTTGATGTTAGGAGGAGGGAAATCTCTGATGAAAAAAGTATTGCAACTATACTCATCCTGTAGATGGTGTGTCAGGAGCTACAAAAGATAACATATTCTGGCGTTTGTTTTTTCTCCTTACGACTAGAGTGATCTGAGAGATATTTAACTGTTTTTTCCAGTGGATCAAGTAACTGCACAGCAACTCTCATGAGAAACACTATATAGTCACAGTAGAGTATTAAACTATTAGCAGCAGAACATCTAATTGAACAGATGTATCATCAAAGCATACCTGATTTTTAGAAGTATTCTTTAATGTGTTTCTGTCATTTGACTGTGGTCATGCTGGAGCACCGCCTATAGTTGAACATATCGACCCTAGAACTTATTCTTTGTAAGCCCAGTACTTATTTTATTGATCTAATTTGCCGAATCGCTAAGTGACAGGTCACATACACCAGCATCGATTGTCAAGCAATGGTGGGGGGGGGGACAAATACAGACATGTTCTCTCCACGCCACCAATGTTATCCAAGAGAAAGGAATATCCCAGTATAGCGTGGCACCAGTGATGTCACAACTCATTTCTACAGCTGAGTGAGCTGGAGCAATGTGAAATTAAGTGTTTTGCTCAAGAACACAACACCCAGCCCAGTGCAGGAATTGAACTCACAACCTCATGATCGTATATATATGTACATATATATATATATATATATATATAT
>JACXVO010010062.1:39816-50781 GCA_015501135.1 Hapalochlaena maculosa
TCTGCGGCTGGATGCCCTTCCTAACGCCAACCACTCCGAGAGTGTGGGGATTTTATATAATTGAAAATCCTTCAACTTGAATGGGTTACATTCTGTTGATGCAGAAACCTTCCAGTATCCTTGGTTTCTGGATATTAACTAATTTGCTGGATGTTTGCATTGTGGTTCATGGCTTCATCTTTCAAAAGTAAAAGTGATGACCCTGATCCTTTTTAGATATGACACATTCCCCTCTAATAAAGAAAGTGTTATTTTCATTTAGATATGCATTTTAGGTGAGTAGTTTTTCTCAGCAATAATATGTAAATTTAATGGAATGAATGTACTGAACTCAATCTGCTAAGAACCTTCCCTACTGTACTTCTGTAGTAGTTAATATATGAGAATGCCAAATTGTTATGCTACTCAGAAATTTACTGAAATTATTTTGAATCTCACTCTTAATAAATAAAAAAAAGATACAAAAATAATTTGTTTTAGACTTCCACAAAGTAGGTAGCCTGTTGTAAGAAAAAGTGTCAACGTAAATTGTTTTTATATAGTCAGTGGGGTGTTTTAACTTCGTATTCTTGTAGCAATTCGATGTCGATAATACGACAGCAAATGCTAGAACTTGAGACAGCTTAAAATCCCAAGAAGCATATGCTCACATTAAGTCAAGAAGTTGAAGGTTACAAAACATTTTAAGCGAACAATACGTTTTTGTTTTGTTTTTATTCTATCAGTTTTAGGAGAGAGATCCTTGAGAATACCTCAAATTCTCTGTTGTATATAATCTATTTATTTCGTATGTAACCTGAATTTTTTTTTAATTTATCATTCTTTTAAGGTCAAATGAATACATAATTGATTCGATGAGAATGTTCTACTTCCGTACACAAAAACATGCTCATACGCACTTTTACTTATGAAAATCTTTTTTTTCTATTAACATTGTGAAAACAATTATAATACTACTTTCAGTAAAGAACAAAAACATTACGCTACTGATTCCATATCCTTCTTCTTGCACACATGTGAAATCCTATGTTAGCAACAGGATTATTTTATCATCAGTGCAACTGAACTATTGTTAAAATAAGCTTGTCAATAGCACCTAGGAATTCGTAGGATATTAGAAATGTTTGAAGATTGTTGTTCTTCCTCTTTTTTTTAATGCAAGTTTATTTTATTATTCTTCTAAGGTATTTTTTTAAAATTAAATCCTTTTAGTCTATCACTCAGAACATGTTCTTCCAAATTTAACTCAGACAAAGAATGGCAAATACTAATCTAGTTTGCATTTTACAATATTTCTGCTAAGCTAACGCGTTGGCCCCGCCTTTCTGCGTGACACTATTATGAAATAACCTTAACCTTGCCAGGTCTTCTCATATTGGGCTCAAGGTCGAATAAGTCGTTAAGCTTACCAAGTCGACATTCTCATAGTTATGAATTATTTGTTTACATTGAGTGCCCCAGCAAAACCATAATTAATTAACTATTTTTAAGGTATCACCTCAAATTATTGACGAACTACACGCAATTTTAAAATATCTTTATGCGAATAAGCTTCAGTGTCGTAAGAAAAAGCTGATTAATTTCATTCCTTCGAAATTTCAATAAGATGTAATAGCAGGGAACATAGTTATTGTCTTTGGATGGATCATTTAAAAAATTTACTCCAAAATCGCTTGAAGCGCGCACATCGTTGACACTTGCATTTTTGAAAAGTTAAAAAATGAGTGTTCGGGAGCCTCAACCTGATCGCACGACTTGCTAGAAATACAACCAAAGGCATTTAGATTGTGTTGTCCTGGTTAAATAAGACTGATCATGGCTGGAACGCTTTTGATCATAAATCAGCTCGATCAGGTTAAACAACAACTGAAACAAATAGAATTTAAGACAACTGAACGCTAAATATATTCATATTTAATTAATGTCTTCATAGATATTTCATGTGCTGGATAATTTTGTACGCTCTGCATGAAAAATATTGAAAATCAGTGAGTGTGATTGTTACTTTGTGAGTTGCAGATTATTTCACAGGATACTAATAAAGTGCCTGCTACTATCAATTTAACTATTTTGGTCAAGGGTCATATAGCTAATACGATATTTCACAAAAACAAAACGTGATCGTATCATAAGCCTTCATGCCTTGAATTTATTTTTTAAAACACACTTGGAACACTTGAAAATGGAAGTATATTCTGTATTACCTGGTTTGTTTATAATGTCGGTATAATAAAGTCAAATTCTGCTAAATAAAAAGCATGTTTCTTATTTAATGTTCTCTGATCTTCGGATTCGTATCTGTTTCTTACCTGCTAAAATTAATAGTTCTCGCCGAAAACAATATCAATATATTTATAGAATTAAAATTGCAGTTATATATTCGAATTACGATAACCTCTTCGTTTGCTAACAGACTAATTCTTTCAAAATTTGTTTACTTATCGTCTTCAGTGCTTTATTAGCAGAAGCTGCATGCTTGTCACACTTGTTTTTCTCAATATATATGCTGTTACACCTACCTTCTTATTGTTTTCCTTTGACAAACCGTTTTGGATCGCTTTTCTTGACAAAATATTATTCATCCTTTCCGATGTAATTTGATTACTGTATGTTTAATTATATTATATATATAAAGGTGTGATTAACAACTATATACGAGCAATGTAGCAAAGGTCTTTCTTTGATCAAAATTCTTTCTGCAGTTATTAGAAAATTTAAGTTTATTAACTACTGAAAAGTTGAATGTGCATATTGTAGTGTGTGTGTGTGTGTGTACGTGCAGTAAATGCGAAAAACCATGCCACCTAAACTAGTTTTTTTTTTTAATACAAAGGCGTTAATGTAATCGCATGTTTATGTGTGTGTGTGTGTGTGCATTTACTAAATGAAGAATCTCTTCAGCTACATCTCAGTCTTCAATTTTAACTCCTTTGTTTTCTTTCTCTTTCTTTCTTCTTCTCCTCCATACCCCCCTCCTACTTTTTCTTTTTACCCCGCCCTCTTTATCGTCAACTCCCAGCTGTAGTAGCAGCTACTGTAACATTACTCACCTCTTCATTTCATATCAACTAGTTTGTGTTAAACACCCCACCCCCTTCTTCTCTGCGAGTGTATGTAAACAGTTGCTGAAGTTGCTTGGGTCACACACTCTCCCTCTTCGACCTCTGTTGCTATCAAGTACAACTATGGAAATGTTTTAATAATCTTGCCAAAATACTGCTGTCCATTCTTATTCTTTTAGTATAAGTGTCTGTATCTTTGCGTTGTCCCATTTATTTTCTCACGTTCACTCGAAACTACCCTGATTTCCTTCATCTTCTTCACTCGCTGTGAACAGAATCATCATGGGCTTAGAATACGATGCTTGTCGGTGGGGAACAGGTAAATATTTAAATTTTGCATTCCTTGTTTATTTTTATCCAATGCCTTACAAATGTTTTTCGTCACTGGTACTTGTCAGTTTTGAATTCAGTTAAATCAGCTGTCATTAAATGAACTGTAGCTGTATAAATTGCTTCAATGTTTACATGGTTTCTTCGTTACCATTGATTGATCGATTTCCTTGTTACTTGTAAATAATGGTTACAGATGTGGCTTACATTCGATTTGTATTTATGATTCATATTCATCACATTCTATGAATTATATGACCGATAATATGAATTTTCTTGAAGGAGTTTCTTTTATCTATGAATTCCTGTACTTGCAGTTGGTACTGCTTAGAAATTTTGCTTTCAGCTGTATTTTTGTTTTGCTATCGATTAGACGAACCTCCTCTTCCCTAGCTCGTCTTTCGTGATCTGGATTGGGTAGAAAGATTTTAGACATTCGAAACAATTTCATTGCACGTGTACAATTACAACATGCATAAATTATGTAAATTATTGTTGTTGTTTTTTTTACCTTTCTTTTAATGAATTGAAAAATATTTCTTGTCCACAAGCATTAATGTGCTCAAAGACAAAAATGCATGTTACAACTCCATGATTCCCACGAGAGGTAATTTTGATTTTAAGAAATAGCATTGTCTGTTCTTCCAACCTCCGTTAGCGATGGTTAAGTAACGTCAAGTTAGTTCATTACTTTCTCTTTATTTTAGTTCATGTGTACACAACTCCAAGCCAACTGTTGCCGAAAAGAACTCCCCAATTGATGGTATCATGCCTTCTTTGTACTGGCATGCTCTGTTTGGAGAGAGAGAGAGAGAGAGAGAGAGAGAGAGACGGGGGCATGTTTGTAGCTCTAAGCAATTTTATTTACATTCCATTTTGCTAGGAAATTGCCAATGTTGTTAAAATTCTTTCGATAAACAGCCTTTAGGATTCTCTTGTTTTATGGTATAGTGTTATCTGTAAATTAAACTGCTATGAGCAACAAAATAATTTGATCAACAGCAAACAGATGAATTTTTTGGGTATATTCATGCACTGAGAAATAATGTTGAAACTTGACTTCCAGTTTCCAAAAGATTGAACTTTTGAAAGACAAGCTACTTTAAAATACATGAAATGGTTTTTAAAATGGTTACCCTTGAACTAGGAACAAGAAAATTTGACAGATTTCAAGATATATAGGAGTAAAATCTTCAGAAACTCTTAGTCAACTATTTATTTACCAGAGAGAGAGAGGTATAATAAGCAGGTCATCTTTCTGTTGTGATGAAAAGATAAACAAAAAGTTTTGGAAATACCTTTTGCAAGTAATATTTCCTTCTTTGTGACAATAATGGGGTTTGATATCTTGTGAATTCTAGGATTATCCTTATCTATGAGACCTTTTTAAAAGCAAAGGAACCTATATATATATATATATATAGTCAAAGAAAGTGTGAAAGTATTCCTGGTGAATCGATATAAAATGCAGCTAAATTTTAGGACGCAAACAAAAATATGAGCAACTAAATAGAAAAGAAAAATAAGTGGAGAGTCCTATGGCAGTTAAATTTTGTCCAACTTTAGAAAAGGTTTATTGCAGCAGAGGGCTGGAAACATTTCACAGGATACTAGCTGCTGTGGGTACAATGATGAGCTTAATAACATAGGTAAAGGTATTTGTTGCTGCTGGGTAGCCTTAGGCATCTGTTTTGGGGCAAATTCAGTATGTTGATTTGGGCAATTAATTAGTTTTAACTTTCACTTACATTTCAAAAAAAGTTTACTTCTCAGATGTAATAATATCTTTGCTATTAGCTTTATGTCGGTTTTAATGATTAAATTGAAACTACATGCATTGCATTTCTGTTTCACCATTTTGTCTCAGAAGTATCATAAATATTTTCTTCACTTATTTCACAAGTTTATATTGCATATGCAATCTACCATGCTCATCTACTAATATAGTTATGTCTCCGTCTCTTTGTCCTCTTGAAACGGCCTTGTTCACAGTCTGAATTTTGTGGAATTATTGACAGACCATTTAGTCAATTGAATAATGAGTAGGAATGTACATTGTAAGTTTGACTAAGCATATATAAACCCTGTGTGTGCGTGCATGTGTGTGTGTGTGAATAGATGTGCAAGAGAGTGACAGAGAATAAACTTAAGGTCAGGTCTAATATGTTTAACAGATATTTGAACCCTATTTGTGGATAAAAAAAATCTTCATGTATGGTAAAAAGGTGTTAGAACACCATAGTTAGTTCAGGGTGCCCTCTATTGGGCTGATGGGTGCAATTCAAACTCATCCCTCATTCTCATCATCATTTTTTCTGTTTTCACTGTTCACTTCTTTTCTATGCTTTCAGTTGTCTCCCTCTTCTCTGTCATACTTCATTTTTGACATTTCTCTTATCCACCATCATTCTCAAAACTTTCTTATATCTGCTTGCACACCCCACTTGCTATAGCCATCCTTATGTACCTCCACATCTTCCTCTCCACCACTCCTACACCTTCCACATCATTTCTGTACATTAACTCTGAACCATTTCTGTCTCCTGCTTTACCTCCTCTCTGTACAGGTATTTTCTGTTAACAACTGCACCTCCACATCCTCCTTTCAAATTCTTATGAAACTAGCCCCTGATTCACTGCATCCTCTCTTATGTACCTTGAAGGTTTGCTCTGGCACCCTATCACTGTCTTTTTATCTACTCTCACTTACCCATAATAAAACGTGGGGTACCCTTGTACCTTCTCTATAACCAGACACCTGCACTTGTCTTTCTATTGTATTTTCATTACCTGGAATAAAGCCAGGTCCCCCATCTCAGATATTCTCCACACTCAGGCTTTTCATATTCTTGCCTAGAAAGTCACTTGGCAACATCACTATTGTTAATGGCACAAGAAAGGTACTCAGTGGCTGGTGTTTGGAAAGACATCCCTCTGTAGAAGCCATCATACCAAAGTTAATAGTGTAGTGTGATGTAGTCCTGTGGGTTGCTGGACTCTGTCAAACTGTTCAGTGTGTGTCAGCATGGGATATGAACTTTAAATAATAGTGGTGATGATAATGATGAGTGTGTCTATGTATCTGTCTGTCTGTATGTATGTATGTATGTATGTGGTATTATGTACATATGCATGCATGTATGTGTTTGTGTATGCACATATGTGTGTGTGCATGTATATTTATGCTCATAGCTGTGTATTATTTGTTAATTGATAAAAAACGCCCTGTATTTGTTCAATTGATATTTTTCCATTCAGTTTATTCTTTTATTCTTTTTTCTTTTAAGTGTTTCAGTCATTTGACTGCGGCCATGCTGGAGCACCGCCTCTAGCCAAACAGATTGACCCCAGAACTTATTCTTTGTAAGCCCAGTACTTATTCTATCAGTCTCTTTTGCTGAACCGCTAAGTGACGGGGACACAAACACGCCAGCATCGGTTGTCAAGCGATGGTGGGGAGACAAACACAAACACAGAGAAAGAATATATATATACACATATATATACAACGGGCTTCTTCCAGTTTCCATCTACCAAATCCACTCACAAGGCTTTGGTCGGCCCGAGGCTATAGTAGAAGACACTTGCCCAAGGTGCCGTGCAGTGGGACTGAACCCAGGACCATGTGACTGGTAGTCAAACTACTTACCACGAGACCACTCCTGCACGAACAAAGTATCTATAAAATTGAATGATTATCATCACTGTTGGATTTTCCACACCTAGACACTAGTTCCTTTATAATTGCTGCAAGTTTTCTGCTGTTACGGTTTACATTTGTTAAATTCCATCATATAGGAATGCAATACTATGTCAAAGATGTCATATAATCTACTCTCTATACAAAACTATATCAAAAATGAACAGGTACTGAGTAAATTAGGATTCCAGATGTTATAGAGGTTCAGATGTAATTGTAGAGTGACTGTTGAATTACTCGGCTCACTAGATATTGTAGTTAGTTTCAGCTACATAAGTAACTTTATATAAGCTAGGTATGGCTATTGTGAACATATAATAACCAGAATGGGATAAAAAGAATTAACACCACAAAGTTGCTGAATGCCATGAAAACAGTTATAAGTAAAAGTTGAAATTATACTTCAGTTGTTTATTACAATGGGTTGAATAGATAATTTAACCTAAATTAGTACTTACATTTAAACTTCTAGCAAAAACGCTGTGTTTAATCCATTGACAAAGGTCATACACGTCAACAATGTAGATCCTTCTAAGAACAGAAAAGCTTTAAAACTGATATCGAGTGGCTCACAGATGTGATATTTAGTTAGAGTTTATCTTAAAAACATAACTTTATAATACTTAAAGCTTGTATACTTATCAAAGGTTTTGCATGGTTTAAAAGAAATGGGATTTTTTGGTAGTAAAGCTCTAAACCGGTTAGTAGTAATTACAGTAGTGATCTGTTCATGATGAAAAATATGTAATTAGAATTGTTGATTTGATAAATTTAATTAATTTATTTTTTATGGCCAGTGAAGAATCTATTGAATGGGGGTGGGGTGGCTAGGAGGGGCTTTGCCCCTCCTGGAAGGTTTTTCTAATGTCATATAGCCCACCCACTCCCGAAAGCAATATGAATGATTTTTTTTTTCTTTAAAATTTTTGAAAAGATTAGCAATTGGTAACCATTTGTGTAGAAAGTCGGCTGCAGAGTTTACATGTTTGGTGACGTTTGTGGTTTGAGGGAAGGATGTAGGAGGTGGGTTTCATAAGTTCATTGAGGCCTAGCCCCCCACCTCAACAATTTCTGTTCCAGAATTAGCCCCTCTGCTCAAACAAGGTCAGCTATGGGGTTGGTGAAGGTAGGCAGGAGAAACTAACTAATTTGTTTTGGTTTTAAAAGAAGACAAAAATACTTAGAATATATTTGGAGGTGTATTGATGTACTAAGAGCCAAGTTATGAAATTGACCTAAATAACTTGGTGCTTACATTTTGTGTTAAATATGATGGAGTCTCTCTGCTAAGGTCTATGCTTGATTTTAAATATGACTTTTGATACACAAACGGATTGTATTAGCAGAAGTATGTATGAGTTCAACAGCCTACATTCTTTGACAATATCCTCCCCCCACCTACCGTAGATCTTCTATTCATAACTGATAAGTTACAGATAAAGCATGGCTGTTCAGATTGCAACTAGTCTGGATGCATCTGGTTTTCTGCCAGTATTTAAGAGTTAATTTGTTTTTCTAGTTAGAAAATCTTCAGATTACATTTTTTTTTTTTAATTCCAATTTATTGTTAATCCCTCATAATTTATTTTAAAATTGAAATAGATTTTATTTTCCCCGAATCTCTTCTTTTACAGAGAAGGATATTAATTTGCATATTTTGATTTCAGTTTTGACTTTGTGTAATCAATTTACTAATGAATGTGAACAAATTATCAAATATAATTGTTTTTAAATCATCATTTATTGATAAAAGTGTATTTATAACATTTTAAGA
Organism: Hapalochlaena maculosa; assembly: GCA_015501135.1. Taxonomy (NCBI): domain Eukaryota; kingdom Metazoa; phylum Mollusca; class Cephalopoda; order Octopoda; family Octopodidae; genus Hapalochlaena; species Hapalochlaena maculosa. The sequence goes on from JACXVO010010062.1 coordinate 48,683, forward strand.
AATTATGCATATTAACTCCTGTATCTTGGTAATCAGGATAGAGTTGCACTTTATTTATAATAATCTATGCAACAATTTAAGAGATTATTTATGTAAAATAAGCTGTTAGAACAGCTACTGAAGTTATTTCAAATGGAGTGCCAACAATCTCAAGGAACTAATGTCTATTGTTATTAATTAGATAATGTCAACAAACTAAAAGTTGTAAAATGTTTTGGAAAGGTTTTTTTTTTTTTATTTCATACTTATTACTGTTCAGCTTCAAACTGATAATCTTAGCAGGGTTAAAGAAAAATGAATATAGAAAATCTCTATAAGTGAATTTTTATTTTCAATATTCAGGTAATGTGTGAGAAGTATTAACATTATAGTTCTTTGCTTTTAATTTCAATTTTTCTTTTGTTTCTCTATGCTAGATACCAGTTTTTCTATCGTATATAGAATAGCTCTCATGTAAACAAATAACTTCATGTTCTTTTTATAGATGTATATGAATTAGACTGTAACTACTATAGTATAGTTCCAGGATAGGAATTAGATAAGAAATAAAATGTGTACTGTCACTTTTTTAACCTTTAATGACATTCTTTTAATAAGCCATATTTATGGAAAAATAAGCAGTTGGGAACACTTCAAGATTTGAACCTTTTAACATAAATTGAAGATGGGGAGAAAAAAAGAAAAGAAAATCCTTTTCATAAGTACAATTCGCAATGTTAAACATTAACTGGAACTTCCAGCCTGTGCTTTATATTGAACAATAATTGTTTTTACAGCCTTCATCAAGTGAACCTGGGTTCTCATTCCTAAAGTATTTTTTGATATTATTTTATTATTCATATACTGCAAGCCAACTGTTACTGGGTGATACCTAAATTTCAATTCCCACTAATCGTACAGTGTAAAGAAAAGGACTGCTCAGTGCCTAAAGTATCAAGCAAAGAATATAAGAAGCGATTGGGATACCCACCATGAAGAAATTTTCAAGTTCAATAACAACCTATTAAGAAACAACTACCTGAAAAACATATCACCCACTCTAATTATGAAGAAAAGTGAGGATGAAACCAATAAAGAGCCTATAGTCTGTCTACCCTATGTGAAAGGCCTCTCCAAAAAGATACAAAAGATATGTGGCCCACATAGCATCAGGACAGTATTCAAGAGCAATACAGCACTACACAAATATCTCCTTTGAGTTAAACCACCAGTAGAAGAGAATGTGACCAAAGACTGTGTGTACTTCATCCCATGCAGCTGTGGTAGGTCATAGACAAAACCTGCCACCCACTCAAAATAAGGGTAGAGGAACATCACAAAACTGTGATACAAAGAGATGTCAATAAATCTGGGATGGCTGATGATGTATGAGAAAATGAAGACCACCTCCCCCTGTGAGGTGAAGTTACAATGACGGAGAACACCAGTGGAAAATGCAAAAACTAAAAGCAGCAGCATATATGCTAGGACACAACAACCTCCTAAGCAGACCAAATGCAGATATGAATAGCATATGGGTGGCTAGTATTAAAGAAGGATATGAAAATATTAGATTTATAAACCTTAAAACTCACTCCATAATTAATTGCCCCTGGGCATATGGCGTAGTGGTTAAGAGCACTGGCTACTAACCCCAAGATTGCGAGTTTGATCCCGGGCTGCGACCTGAATAAAATAATGATGATAATAATAATAATAATATCACAAAATACTTTAGGAATGAGAACCCAGGTTCGAAATTTCCCCCAAGATACCTGATGAAAGCTGGAGGGTATATCAGCCGAAACATTGTGTCAACAGTAAACAAGATGAGGACAAATATCCATCGAATGTACATAATTGTTTTTACCTGAAAAGAAAAATGTAAACTGCTGTTGATGCAAAATAGAAGAAAAGCATGTTAAATAAAAGAGGAAAAAAGAAGTATATTAATCTCCTTTTGAATTGGGAATTTATCATCATTATTATTTGAAGTCTACTTTCCATGTTGACATTGGTTTGACAGTTTGACTGGAACTGGTAAGCTGGAGAGCTGTACTAGGTTCTAGTCTGATTTTGATTTGGTTTCTACAGCTGGAAGCCCTTCCTAACACCAACCA
>JACXVO010010102.1:0-12929 GCA_015501135.1 Hapalochlaena maculosa
TATAAACTCTCTTACACAGTAAACAAGCCAATAAAGGAGTGTCTTATGTGATCACCCAACTCGATAGGAGCTAAATAACTTATAGTTTCAAAAATATTATTTTAAAGTGTTGGCTGATATTATCTTAGGACACAAAGGTGTTCGTTTCTGTAATGTTTCTGATCCTAAGTCTGCTCAGTTAGACCCAGTTGGTAGGGTTGTAGAAGACTAACCTCTCCGATTAAGATTTATATGTCACTCTATTGCCAGCCACACCTTTTTTCATATTCTAGAAAGTGTTACCTTATAGACTTCTTTCCTCCTTACAATCCTGTTGTTAGAAGTGTGGATACCTTGAGAGTTGGCTGTCCCCAAATTATACCAATCACCGCAACTTATTGCCGACAATCTTGAATATGTCCCTTAAAGCATTTTTTGTCGAAACATTTACTACGATTATAATTCACATAACTATAATATGAATATTAAATAACTGACTTTGTAACCGTCGTCAGTGTTTACTCTCAAAGAAATCACTATTCTAAATGTCTTATTAAATAAAAAAAAATGGATTAGTCGTGATTTGCTTTAATCTCACGGAATTCGCGGACAATTTCTGTCCATTGACTCACTTTGAATGTGTGTGTGTGTGTATATATATATATATATATATATATATATATATATATATATATATATATATATATATATATATATATATATATATATATATACATATATATACATACACTCACACACACACGCTATTAATATGTACATAAAATATTTCTAGGTTTGCAGTTTAACCAATCTTGACATGCTGAGATTATTTTATGACTATTTAATACTGGTTCATACTAATATAAAGGAATGTATTCAAGGTAAACTATGTCTCGTTCTGTGAGAATGGGTGATTAAAAAGAATTTCGTGACAGCTAAATAAATAGTTATTTATATGAAGAGGGCTTATATTAATCATTGAAATTTATCCGGATTCTGTGCGGTTGATCTCGTTTTATGATAATCGTATCCTAAGGCGACATACTTCTGACTCAGTGTATATCTATTTGCCTGCTGTAGATGTTGGGATTGACTGACTTGACAAATGTCCTTGAGTAAAGTGTGGACGTCACAATCTCATTTCTCCTTTTTAGAGCGAATCGTGTTGGTGTCGACTTCACCTTTCTTTTAACCGTTTGGCAATCAACAAATTAAGTGCCAGTGAAGTTTTCCGGTGAATTCACTTACAAACTACCCTCTCCTTGCATTAACTAATGTTTGGAACTTATAAAAGAATTTTTCTGTTTATATATTCATAAAAGGAAACCATTATTTTAAATGTAAACAACTCCAGCTTGAAGGACGTTTTCAGGAAATTATCGAAATCGGTAGGTTTCTTTACGGGCGCTCAACGAAAAGCGACCATACGCATCCGTACTTGAACACACCCTATTCCCTACACACACACACACACACTTTTAGCAGGTATTAGAGGACTAAAGAATGAGCTCTCGGTTTTAGAGATCAGAAGTGTATATAAAATTGGAGGTATCTGTTAGTCTTCTGAGACCATGGATCTACTCCGGGAAAGTCTCGTGCCAGTGTTACCAGAGGAATGTCTGTTGTGACAATAGAGACCCACACGAAGGTAGCAGTCAAAGCATGAGTTGAGGACACAAACACCATTAATGTCTTATGTCTCACTTGCAAACACCTTTTGAAATGAAGATAATGAAGTTACTCTTATAATTTCTTGCCAGAGGCCACCTACTAAGACTGCACATTTTTCAGGGTCCCCAAATTTTACATACTGTGTACATACATCCATATATTTAATGTTTGTTTTTTCCCATTAATGCATGGTTTGGGTGAGTTTTTGTTTAAGGCAAGATTTTAGAATTTGGAGCTCTTTCACCACCCCTCCAACATTTTCTTGTTCATTTACGCACAAGCATGCATATATACATGCTTATTTATATGTATATTATATGTGCGTGTGCATGTGTATGCTTGAGGATTCTTAGTTTGTGAGGATTGCTTACTTGGGCTTTTACAATGCTTTGATATTAGTTTCTAGCTTTGAGAGATTCTGTAGCGTAGATGTATGTGTGTGTGTTTCTATGTGCATATATTATACACATATGTATGTTTGTAACCATATAATACAATTTCCAGATGTTGGCTCTTCACTGAGCGATCTCTGTCTATTCTGTGGACCAATGGGAAGATTAATTAATAGAATTTTGAAACACTATCAAGATGCCTTCATCATCTGTTTGTGTATATATATATACATGTATGTGTGCATATACAGATTTATTAGCATTTTCCTGTTTTTAAAAATTGGTTAAAATGTTTGTGTCCCACCCACATGATTTTGTATAGCCCTTTAGACAAGTGTTCAACTATAGCCCTGGGCCAGCAAAATCTTTATAAGATAGAAGTTGAAAGGCCCTTCCCTTGGGGTGCAGTACAATTTTATACAAGATTTGTATTCATACAGAACTTCATCAATGGGCATTTTGATTTTTCTTCTCTATAAGCATTTATTACTATATGTGGCAGTTTTGACTTCATTTTCTGACAAGTATAACATAACTTGGTCCATTGTAAAGCATGCAAAACCATATAATGCAATTTCCAGATGTTGACTCTTCACTGAGGGATCTCTGTCTATTCCATGGACCAATGGGAAGATAATTAATAGAATTTTGAAACACTATCAAGATGCCTTCATCATCATCATCGTTTAATGTCTTATTTTCCATGCTGGCATGGATTGGACAGTTTGACTGAAGACTGATCAACCAAAAGGCTGCACCAGGCTCCAATCTAATCTGGCAAAGTTTCTACAGTTGGATACCCGTCTTAATGCCATCTACTCAGAGTGGTTGGCATGCCACCAGCACAGGAGCCATCCAGGTGGTACTGGCATCAACCATGCTCAAATGATGCTTTTTACACACCAGCAGCACAGTAACTAGTCAAGTACTACTAGCATTGATCATGCACCAATGGTGCTTTTACTTGCCACCAGCATAGATGCGAGTCAGGTGGTACTGGCAATGGCTACAACAATGGTTTCACCTGACTCAACACATCTTTTCAAGCACAGCATATTGCCCAATGATTGAGAGGTCCTCTTAAATGAGCTGGTTATGTGACATTGATCTAGGCCATGGTTATGGTTTTACTTGGTTTGCTCAGTCCCCAAACGTCTTGGTTGCTTGTCACTGCCTCTGATAGGCTCAACATTCAAAGTCATGCTTCACCACCACATCCCAAGTTTTTCTGGACCTATCTCTTTCTCTGGTCCCCTCCACTGTTAGGGTGTGGCACTTGTTCATGCAGTTGTCCTCATCCACAAGTAACACATGACCATGCCACATTTAATGCTTCTTATGTCCAACTTTTCTCTCAGGCCACTTACACTGACATTACACATTCAGCAGAGCATACTTGTTTAATTTCTTTCAAGTTTACACTTCTCCTCAGTAGTCACAACCCATGCACACATGCATCATGCAGTCTACCTTTCACTGTGAGCAAGAGATTCTTTGTTACCAGTAGGGGGAGGAGCTCTCTGAACTTTGCTCAATCTGTTCTTATTCTAGCAGCTACACTCTCAGAGCACCCCCCACTACTGACTCGGTCACCTAAGTAACTGAAGCTATCAACTACTTGTAGTTTTTACCTCTGGCATCTGATGGCATCTTTTTTCTGTATATCTTTAGTGTTTATTGCCCCTGTGCATCTACCAGTCAACCTTCTTTTGATATTGCTGCATGTCTTATGTGTTTATAGCATTCATTGAGTACATCGTATTGAGTTTCTACCTATACCTTTCCCACAGATCAAGCAGGGCCATCTACCTGAAGGCATTTGCAGTTGTCCATGTTCCTACTTACTAAGACTTTGGGTTTTGCTAGATTGAATCTAAGACCCTTTGATTGTAGACCTTACTTCCACACATGAAACTTCTCTGGTTCAGGTCATGACTCAGCTATTAGAGCAAGGTTATCAGCATAGAGTAATTCCTTGGAACAGCCTGTCATGGATTCCTCTTATTACTTAGAGGACTATGATGAATAAGACAGGGCTGAGGACTGATCCTTGGTGGACTCCTACTCCTACCTGAAATTCTTGACTATACTCGTTGCCAACCCTCACCTTACAGCATCCCTATACATAGTTTGTATAACTCTCACTAACCACTCATCTATGCCTAGTTTCTGCATTGATCACCAGATAAGGGATAGGGAGACCCTGTCAAAAGCTTTCTCCTTGTCAATGAAAGCCTAGTACAAAGATTTATTTTTGGATAGACATTTCTCCTGCAGCTGTCTTACCAGAAATATAGGACCGGTGGTGGTTCTACCTGACATAAGGCCAAACTGCATCTTGTCTAAGTTAACTTTCTCCCTAATTAGTTGGGGCATGATCCAACAATTTCATAGCTCTGTAAGTCTGTCTAAAGCATCACTTTTACCCTTGTAGCAGTTGACTAAGGTGCTGTTATACCAGTCATTGGATGTGACTCCTTCATGTATCGCCTGGTTAACTATACGGGTGACTAGACTAAAGCCCATCCTCACCAGATGTTTTAAGCACCTCTGCAGTGACATCTGATGGGCCGGGGATTTCCCTGTCTTCATGTCCTTGCTTTATCTACCACAGTACAATCAATTCAGAAAGTTGGTTTCTTTGTTTGGGTTAACACATGGCAGACACTTTTTCTCTCTTTCTTTATCTTCATTTAACATCCTTTCAGTGTAGCATCTCCAAGTCCCTCCCTCTTTGCAGTATCATTAAATGCAAGTGATCCATCATCCATTTAGACACATTTCTCTCCTCTGGCATCATGATTCTCCCTCACACACCGTCTTGTAACACAAAACACTTTAAGCCTTTGGTCCTCATTATGCAGAACTTTGGCAAATTGTTTCTCATTTGCGTCCCGTCTAGCTAAGTAAACCTATCTCCTAGCTTCTATTCTTCCAATCTGATACAGTTCCCTGCTACCACAACACTTCTACTCCTTCCATGCCTGTTTCTTTTCCCTAATAGCCCTGTTAACTACATTGTTCCACCAATACATTACCTCAGGTTGCGGGGGATTTTGCACCAGTCACAAATCTGGTCAGTAACCCTCAACAGGTTATCCCATAAAAACTTCTGCAATTATGTGAAGCTGTCCTCTTCTTTTTCATCAAAATCCTTAAGTAATTTGTTTCTAAATCTCTGTCCATTCACAGTATCCTTAAGCTTTCTGACTCTTCTTTTCCATGCTGGTCCTTTTCTGGCCAGACTTTTGGCCCCAATCTTATGCTGTAGGGTGCCTTCTTCACCTGGGAAGGTTTTAGCATTTATAAGTAGCTATCTTTCCAGTTTCCTGGTGAAAATGTAGTTGATCCGATTAGCATGCCCACCAGACTGGTAGGTGAACAAGTGATTGGTAGGTTTCCTGAAGTTGATATTATAGATCATAAGATCATTTGCATCACAGAACTCCAGAAGCCTGGTTGCCTCCTCATTGTGGGAACCAAATCCAAAACCACCATCTACATCGTGGAGGTCCCACTGGATGTTGTCCAACTAACCCTAACCCCAACCACAAAGGGACGGTCTGCATGCATATGAACGTGCTTCCACACCATGTAGTGAGAATGAATTTGAGTAACTGTTCATATGATTTACTTAACAGTTATGGATGAATTAAATTTACCTTTAACCTCTCCATTCTTATAAACATCAAATAGCTAATTTAACTCGTTATATGAATACATATGCACCAAACCACGTGCACATATGCTTACATCTTTGTGAATGTTTGTATGAGTATGTGCATATGCACCATACAACTTTTGTGAGGACATTTATTCATCCATTTCTGATAATGGTTATTCTTAATGTTTTTCTTGCTGTATTGCACGGTCCGTTTCTTATTTGGCATCTATTTTTTTCGTTATTGACCTTCTGTATAAATGAAGATATATCCATTAATTTGCTGCTGTTTTTTTTACATGAAACGAGAAGAGAGATTGTGGAACTATTATTTTAACAAGTTATATCTATTTATCACCCAAAGAGATAAATCTGCACTATTGGATGCTCCTGAACCAGTTGCCAAGTATCCAACCAGTGAGGGATCGATAGTGTGTCGAAACAATTGTAGTGATTAATAAAAATTTCTGTATCTTCCATCTTTCATTTACCATATACATAATGAACACTGTGAAAGTGACCATGCTTTAGCAGTAGGCTACTAGGTATAAACCATTTGTTTTATTATCTAATATATATATATATGTATGTATATAGAAAGCATGATTATATTATAAAGAAGTTATCTTTGCAACCATTGCACCTTCAGTGAGCATCTCTGTATGTTTACAGGCAGTGTCCTTTGCAATCCTCCATGAAAACCTGCCCATCTATTGTGTTGTTTGTGTTTGAAGGACCAGAAGAAATATTATCTTGCTTGGAAACGGGTGAAGATTGATGGTTGGATGCTCTTCCATCCAACAATAGAAGATCTACCTCGTCAAATTTCATCTAACCCATGCAAGCATGAAAGGTGGACTCCTAAATATATTGATGATTATGGGAAATACACACACATGGGTATGTTTGGATGTATATCTAAGACAAGTTTCCTGCTGATTCCATTAATCAAATTCTCCCACGTGGCATTGCTTGACCTAGGGTTATAATAGAAGCTACTCCCAAAACTACATGGAACTTTTTAGTCACACAGCCACACCTACTCCTGTATGTGTGTGTGTGTGGGTATTGTATGGTTAAGATGTTTGTTTCATAATCGTAATCTCTTTGGTTCAGTCCTGCTTCATAGCATCTTGGTTAAGTGTCTTTTACTACTATTTTACTCTGGTTGTTCTATACTCCTGGTCAACCAAAATGTTGGGAGTGGATTTGGTAGACAGAAACTGATAGAAGTCTGTTATATTGGTCATCATCATTTAATGTCTACTTTCCACACCGACATGGGTTGGACAGTTTGACTGAGGACTAGCAAGGAGGCTGCACCAAGCCTTTCTTAATGCCAACCACTTTGAGAGTGTAGTGGGTGCTTTTCATGTGCCACCAGCACAAGAACCAGTCAAGTAATATAGTGGCATTGACCACACTCAAATGGTGTTTCTTACAGACCATCAGTGTGTGAGCCAGTGAGGCAGCAGTGGCATCGATCACACTCAAATGGTACTTTTTATGTGCCACCAGCACGGATGCCAGTTGGGCAGTGCTGACATTGGCCACAACTCAACAGATCTCAAGCATAGTATATTGCCCACCAACTGAAGGGTACTCTTAAATAGGCCACAGCTATGATCTCACTTGGTTTGCTGGGTCTTCTCAAGCACATCTCTCCAAAGGTTTTGGTCGCTTGTCTTTGCTTCTGTGAGACCCAGGGTTTGATGCTCATACTTCACTATCTCATCCTAGGTCTTCTCGAGTCTACCTTTCCCACAGGTTTCCTCCTCTGTTAGGGTGTAACACTTCTTCACTCAGCTATCCTCATCCATATTTAACACATTACCATACCAGTGCAGTTGTGTCTCTGATGCTTCTTATGTCCACCTTACAGTTTCTCGTGTATGCACACTGACATTACACATCCTGCAGAACATACTAATCTCATTTTCTTTCAAGATTATGCTTGTCCTCAACAGTAAAAGCCCATGTTTCATTGCCGTGTAGCATGGCTGTTTGCTCACATGCATCTTGAAGTCTGCTTTACACTCTGAGTGAGAGGCCTTTTGTCACCAGCAGATGTAGGAGCTCTCAGCTGTGTTGGTCAGCTTGACCGGAGCTGCTAAAGCCAAGGGCTGCACCAAGCTCCATTATCTGTTCCAGCGTGGTGTCTACAACTGGATGCCTTTTCTAATGTCAACCACTCCACAGTGTACTGGGTGCTTTTTATCTGGCACTTGTACTAGTATCAATTCTGTTGTGGCAGACAAGTCTTCTTGAATACAGCAAGGCACTGGATATCTTGGTCCTTTTGTCATTTTCTTCATAAAGTATGATGTCTTAAGATTAGCCTTCAGTATTTCATAAATACTGAAGACTAATCTCTCGACATTATACCTTATGCAGGAAATGACAAAGGACCAAGATATATATATATATTTAGGAGTGAGAGAGAGAGAAAGAAAGAGAGCTGTTTTACATCCATTGTAATTTGCATAAGAATATATTGCTATAGAAAAATAGTTATATTTAATCTTTATACTCTATCAAAGATCTTGCACCATCCTTTGTGAATAAAAGAAATTCAAAAGAACGTTAAACACCAATCAGAAATATCAAGGTGAAAATAAACACACGTCTTACACAGGGAAGTTTCCTCATCAAATCAAAAATTGTAGAAATACATATGAGTAAAATCAAGTCTGTTATTTATAATTTGGATTATTTTCATTGAAGTTGTCATTGAAAAGTGCTATATCATCATCATCATCATCATCATCATCGTTTAATGATCACCTGGCATAGGTTAGGTGGTTTGTAGGAGATGGCCAACCGGAGAGTTGTTCAAACTCCAATTGTCTGTTTTGGCACGGTTTCTATGGTTGGATGCCCTTACTAATGCTAACCACTTGACAGTGTGTGTTGGATGCCCTTACTAATGCTAACCACTTGACAGTGTGTGTTGGATGCCCTTACTAATGCTAACCACTTGACAGTGTGTGTTGGATGCCCTTACTAATGCTAACCACTTGACAGTGTGTGTTGGATGCCCTTACTAATGCTAACCACTTAACAGTGTGTGTTGGATGCCCTTACTAATGCTAACCACTTAACAGTGTATGTTGGATTCCCTTACTAATGCTAACCACTTAACAGTGTGTGTTGGATGCTTTTTACTTGTCACTGGTACAGGTGCATTTGCATAGCACTGGCACAAGTGTATTTTAGGTGGCACGGGCATCTGTTAGGCAAAGACCTCTCAACTGAGAGAGAGAGAGCGATGGTCCTGGCCATAAAAAGGACATGCCCGTATGTATGGATAGATGTGATTTTACTTAGATTGATGTCTTCTCAAGTACAGTCGATCACCACGTGCCCCACTCCCTTGTCATCTCGTCAGTGTGGCTCAGCCTCTGAAGATCTGTTCTCACTACTTCAACCTATGTCTTCCTGGCTCTCTACAATTAGAGATCTGCACTGGCATATTCACTTGCTGTTTGATGTCATGTACTACACAAGGCAGTAAAATGAAAAGATCTATTGTGCTGTTTAATCTAGAGAAAGTAGAAATTGCATTGAATCGATTTTAACCCTTTTATTTCTCTCTAATAATGATTGTTGTACGCTTCATATTTTGTTATGTTTGCTCAGCATTGTAAAATTTGACGATCTTAGAACCCTATTTATTTATTACATTTTTAATACATCCGTTTTTTCTATGTTAGCACAAGTTAGACATATATTTGGAAGGCATAGTTTACAAATGGATATCCTTCCCATCACTAACCTTTACTTGTTTGTTAAGTGAGGGGCGTCTTTCTACAGATCTTCAAAGACTAAAGCCAGCGAAGAAGGACAATTAGCAAATTTCAGAGAAGCACAAATATCAGCAAACATACAAATACATTTCTGTGTCTGTGTGCACACACTGACCAAGACTATAGCACTAGTACTATATATGTATATGTATGTATATATATGTATATATGTATAGTATTAACCACTTAACAGTGAACTGGGTACTTTTTTCTTTTATGTGATAATGTCTTCTTGAGTACAGCAATGCACCACATACCTCAGTCCTTTGTCATCTCCTTCACAAGGCTGAGATCAACATTCAATACTTTGTCCCTTGTCTTCCAGGTTTTCCTTCTTTCACTTTAAGACCAGTACTTCTTTATGCAACTGTGCTCATCCATCACACGACTAAACCAGCACAGTTCTCTCTCTTCTACACTGCATCTAATTTCTCTTATGCCTAACTTCTCTCTCAATACACTAACACTCTGTTGCACGTGTACACTGACCTTGCACATCTCGTCAAGCACATCAACTATGTTGCTCTCTAGTCTTCGCATGTCCTCTACATTCAGAGCCTCTCTGTGTGTACAAATATATACTGTGCTTACTCCTAAAATTGAACAAGTTTCTTCTTTTAGTTCTATAATTTTTGCATAAACATTAATTGTAGACTGGTTCAAAAAGATCATTGTCTATGAAACGACCTTATCACTTATCACTAGGATTGTCTGAATCATAAAATTTTTCAAAATAACTCTAGTCATTCTTCTTAATTTAGCTTTTCATCAGTGTTCCATCCTATCAGTTCATCATCAGTTTTTAAAGAGTTCTTAAAACCATATGTTCACCAAAATATTCCATCTGGTGAGTAGTTGCAAGACGAGGCATTTTCGAGATAGCTTCCTGCTGTCTTGGTTTTCCTCACTTCATCAGATGACGACATCCTCCATAAAATCTAGTTCTTCCTTAAACGGTTCGAAACAATGAGCTGAAAAACATGCATGAAAGCACACGAGGTTACAGATTGACTAGTTTTCATAAGCTTTCACTGTTTTAAACTAGTACTTAGCAGCACTGTAAGATTCTTTTAAAACTGTTCCACATTGTTTATGCCATACTCTTCTACCCAGCCAGCCTATAATACATTAAGGATTTTGCTTTTAAGACTTGCTTTTTAAATATAACCACAGGCTTTCATTAAGTTTCATTAACTAAAGAACGCAAAGGTACAGTGACTTTTTTTCTTTGTTTGTTTGTTTAATGTTCTGTTATTCAGACATAGTTTTACTTGCTATTTTAATCACAGTTTTTTTCTTTGGATTGTCAAACAATCTAGGTCTCATCCAAGTTTTTAATTTGACTCAGTTCAAAGTCATGCTACTTTTACAATTATCAAATGCTGTACAATTTTGTCACCCAAATCAAAGGTTTGGTTTTCTAAACTTTTAATTTCCTAATTTGGAGCTTAAGAAAGGCTTTTGAAATATCAGCTGACTTATTTGAAGACAGTAAAGACTAAGCGCACACACATTTCTCATCTTTTGACATTTGCTCATCATTTTACATACAGTGATGACATGTGTTGTGTGTCTTTTTTCATTTGCTCAATGCATTCACTCAATTTCTTTTCCCAGTTCTACATTATGAACTTGCTTTGGCTTTACTGTACACTGTTGATCTTTATTCTTTCTTCTTAGACTAATTTGGTTCTAACACCAAATTTCTTACAGGCTGCACAGTTTTGTTCTTTTTATCACATTTAAACATTGTACTCTAAACAATCTCTCTATTTTCCACCATTGTACATTTTTTGTAAGGGTGTTTACTGACATTTTTTCACTCTCTCTGTCTCTCTCTCTCTCTCTCTCTCTATATATATATATATATATATATATATATATATATATATATATATAGCTAATATAAGTTTTATGCTTTTAAACTCCATTGTTTTAAATTAATCACTTTTACACAAGTATATAAAAAAATACACACCAGCAGGCTAATAGAATTAACAATTACAATTGGATGTATTCATTATCCAAACAGTGTTTTATAGCTGCAGACGATGCAGATTATACATCAGTTGTTAGATGTCTGGAACTGGCATCTTTTAGTATATTCATTTTCTTCTTGTGTCTAATTCATTTTACACTCTAGTATAGCACTACTTCTGTTTCTATTTTGATCCTGATTGTATTTCAGGATAAAACAAAGTTTCTTATTCATTTTGGAAGAAGACTTACTAACATTATGAAACGAATCTTTCATCCTGACAACTTCACTTGTGATGGTGACATGAAAAAGCTCCCAGTGCACACTTTAAAGTACTTGGCATTAGGAAGGGCATCTTATCTTAGAAATCCTGCCAAAGCTGACATGGGGCACAGTGCAGCAGACCCTGTCAACCCATCCAATGTATGGCAACGTAACAGAAAAATGGACATTATATGATGATAATGTTGTGTGTGTACCTGTATCTAAACTCAACTATATTTACATATACATATATGCCCATAGCTTAAACTGTGTACATCTGATTGAATCACTACCTACACCACTCCTGCACACAGCACAGGGCCATCTACCTGAAGGGACTAGGGGTTTTTCGGCCTTTCTGCTAACTAGTACTTTGGTCTTAGCTAGATTGACTCTTGAGGCCTCTAGATACCAGACCTTGTTTCCAGGTCAGGAATTTCCTTTCAAGCTCTGGCAGTGATTTGGTGATGAGGGCAAGATCATCAGCATATAGGAGCTCCCAAGGACTGCCAGTCTTGAATTCCTCTGTTATGACCTGGAGGACTATAATAAAGAGAAAGGGGTTCAGACAAGAACCCTAATGTACTCCTACTTCTATCCTGAATTCTTCACTGTATTCGTGTCCTATCCTTACCCTGCTGGAGGAGTCTCTGTACATGGCACAAACAGAACTCACCAGCCATTCATCTATCCCTAGCTTTCGTAACGCCCACCAGATTAGTGTATAGGGGATCCGGTCGAAGGCTTTTTCAAGGTCTAAGAACGCCATGTAAAGGGGTTTATCTTTGGTCAGATACTTCTCCTGTAGCCGCCAAACCAAGAATATAGCGTCCGTTCTGTTTCTTCCACGCATGAACCCAAATTGCATCTCACGTAGTCTGGTTCTCTCTCTAATTAGTCTATCAATGACTCTCTCAGTGACTTTCATCACCTGGTCCAGTAGTTTGATACATATTTTCATCACCATCGTCCTTCAAGAGCATGTCCCAACATTTCTTCACCACCAATGTCCTTCAAGGGCATGTCCCAGCATGTCTTCACCACCATCGTCCTTCAAGGGCATGTCCCAACATTTCTTCACCACCATCGTCCTTCAAGGTCATGTCCCAACTTGTCTTCACCACCATCGTCCTTCAAGGTCATGTCCCAACATGTCTTCACCACCATTGTCCTTCAAG
>JACXVO010010353.1:14492-26586 GCA_015501135.1 Hapalochlaena maculosa
GTTTGTTATTTTACTTGTGTAGTGCAATTCTACACCACAACACAAATATAAACACATGCACGGCTTTGTCAAGTTTCACAAATATTAATTTCTTTACCCAGGTTGTTAGTTGTAGGGTGCCTTTCTAGACCAAGTTCTTTCGTTGCACTCTTTTGCAGGGTTCGCTTGTCTGTTTTTTATAGAGGGATGAAAGCTTTTTATCTGTCGGTGATATAATGCTATTCAAAACTTATATTGTTGCAGTTCAAATCCATTGTGGCTCATGCTTGCATACATACCTAAGTGTGTACTACAAGTGTGTGTGTGTTATGGAATTTGGTAAACAATTCCAGTGTTCTTTTCTTTGTAAGCCAACCCAGTGAACAGGTTGCAAAAGAGTGCGACGAAAGAACTTTGGTCTAGAAAGTCCCCCTACAAATAAAAACCTGGGTAAATAAATTAATATTTATGAAACTTAACAAACCTGTGCGTGTGTTTATATTTGGCTACATGGCTATCCCGAAATACTTTGTCCATTCCAACACACAAGTTAACATTCAGAATCTTGCCAACCAAGTACAAAATAGTAATAAGATATTATTGTTTGTTATTATTTGTTCATATTGCAGCCTGGAATTGAACTTAGTATTTAGGGGTTAGTAGCCCACGCTCTTAACCATTATGCCATAGCCTGTGACATGAATGAATAACTGATAATAACAACAACAACCACAACATCAGGAATGAGATTCCAGGTTCAAAATCTTACCAGGACACCTCACAGAGTTGGAGAGTTCATCAGGTGAAACACTGTGACAGCAACAAAAATCAAGATGAGGACACAACCAATGTAAATAGTGTAAAAAATAGTTTAAATAATCTAATTAATTAATTAAAAACAATAAGAGAACTAGTTAAATACCTTGTGGATGCATTACTTGAAATCTTCAGAATGTAACGTTTGAATAGACTCCTAGTTACAGGCCCAGCAGTGTTCCGACTGTATGTGTTTTGTATGTAATTACACTTAGGTGGACCATGCCACTACGGGTAGTGAAATATCTTGCTCAAAGATGCAGTGTAGCATTTACCATAGAATTAGCAGCCAAGCCATCCACTCAGCTATCTTTGATTAATGATCAAAAAGGTTTTAGATTTAAGATTCGTGCAAAATAAAATGTGGAGCTGAAACCTTTCTATCTCTCTAAACATTGCTTTCTTTTTCATTTCCAAAGAACAGAACACTAATTGTTTACCAAATTCCATAAAACACACACACACACACAATTTTCTAATTTCTCTTTGATTATTCTAAACACAATGGTTGTTTAGTTAAGTGGACTTTCTATGCAAGCATGAACACAATGGATTTAAAGTGCAACAATATGAGTGTTGAATGGTATTATATCACCAACAGATAATACGCTTTCCTCCATCAATATTTCAATAAAAAACAGGAACTATATTATTTGGGTCCTGTGACGGGGAGAAAACAGAAGAGAATCTTTTTGTCTTTGGCTTTTATTATCTGAAATGGCAATGACCTGATAAAAGATTAATGAGAACCATGGACTGAAAGAATGGCTTCTCAAAAAAACACATGATGCGACAAAAGAAGTTGTCCAACCTACCTCACCCTCCTCTCACAACAATCACACTTTATAATTGACATTCATGAACAACTTTAACTCTTTAGCATCTAAACGGCCCATATTTGGCCCAAATATTCAGCTTTGTGTTCAAGCCAACCAGATCCAACCTCACGCATGTCCTTTACAAAAGCATTCTAAAATTCCACAATCACATCATCGAAATCTCAAAGCTCTGAGATTGAGGCAACATCAATAGCAAAACAAATAATTACATTTGATCGAGAAATCTGAATGTGAAGGGTTTAAATATGCTCCAGCCTGAGTCAAGTAAAACCAAAAGCAGCATCGTATCTTTGACCAGTGCACTAACCTTCCTGGCATAGTCAGTGTCCAACCAATTCATGGCCTTTAATAATGATTGAGAAGACCTGCTGAGTCAAGTAAACTCAAAATTGGAGCTTGCCAAACACCTGTGCCAGTAGCACATAAAATGCGCCATCTGAATGCAATTGATACCAGGCCAGACTAGCTGAACTCTGTGCTTATAGCATTTGAGTGTGGCCAATGCCAGCATCCTCTGACTAGCTCTTGTGCCAGTGGCACATAAAAAGCACCCGTCCCACTCTTGGAGTGGTTGGTGTTAGAAACCCTGCCAGACCACATTGGAGTCTGGTGCAGCCACTGGCTCTTCAGACCCCAGTGAAACCGTCCAACCCATGCCAGCACAGAAAACAGACTTTGAACAATGACGACTTGGTATATTGATGTATTTTGTGTTTTTCCAGGTCTAAAAGCAAAAACAAAAAAATATTGTGCGACTTAATGTGTTGGTGTTAGAGATTTCCCTGAATCTCTGACGGAACTCTCTAGTCTAGTGAGATGTGTTTTATCAGAAAAAAGTATGACAAAGGAACAGAAGCAAGTGTCCACCACTCGTGTGCAGCCCTACAACACAGTTTCTATCAGGCAATTTCACAAAGAGCTTCAGCTTCTATTCTTTTGCCTCAGTCATTTGATTGCAGCCATGCTGGAGCACTGCCTTTGGTCAAACAAATTGATCCCAAAACTTATATCTTTGTAAACCTGGTACTTATTCCATTGGTCTCTTTTACAAACTGCTAAGTTACAGGAACATAACACAAAGACATAAACATATATATCTCAGAGTGGTTGGAGTTAGGAAGGGCATCTAGCCATAGAAACCAAGCCAAACAAGATAGGAGCTTGGTCATACTATAGTAGGAGGCACTTGCCCAAAGTGTCACACAGTAAATCTGAACCCAGAACCATGTAGTTAATGAGCTATCCACCTCTACACTTCATTATTGTTTCAGAATATTTTTTTTTAATTTGCCAGTTAATGGGATGACAACGAAGATAAATAATGAAACTTTAAAGAGCAACTGCAGTAGATTACAAGATGTACATTACAATAAGATCCAGTCTTTCGAAAATATCAACTTCTAACGTTATTATTATTATTATTATTATTATTATAAGATGGTAAGGTACTAGCAGGAATGTTGGCAAGCAGTATTTCGTTTGCCTTCATATTTTGGGTTCAAATTCCACTGAGGTCAACACTGCCTTTCATCCTTTAAGGGTCAATAGATTAAGGACCAAGTTGCATACTGGGACCAATCTAATGGACTGGCCACCACCTGCGGTTTTCCCCCTCTATGTTTAACCCCCTGTGGACAATAAAAGAAATTATTTTTATTGCTGCACGAATTTGTTACTGATATATTTTAAATGTATTTTAATTAGTAGAAGGAGAAAGCAAAAAATATAAACAAGTGCAGCCGTGTCTGTGTTAACAAATTTGCTTGCCAACGACAAAGTTCCAGGTTCAATCCTACAGCAGGCATCTCTGACAAGTGTCTTCTACTATAGCTTCAAACCAACGAAGGCTTTGAGTGGATTTGGCTGGCAGAAATTGAGAGAAGCCCGTGTCTATGAGCATTTGTTTGTTTGTGTGTGTGTGAGAGAGAGAGAAAGAGAGAGAGAGAGAGAAAGAAAGAGAGAAAGAGAGACCACGACTTGACTAGTGCCGGTGTGTTTATGTCCCCGTAAATTAGCATTTTCACAAAACAGACCGATTGAACGAAATAGAAATAGAATGAAAAACAAATGTTGGGTCGAATGAGTCAACTAAAAATTCAAGGTGGTGCCCCAGCATGGCCTCAGCCTGCGGACTGAGGCAAGCAAAAGATTAAAAAAATATATGTATCAATCTGTACGAAGCGTGTGATGCGTATGGCCGTTTGTGGTTTAGCAAATAGAAAGAAAGGTGAAAGAAGGTAAGAAATGGGTCAGTTTGTTTTGTGTGACACTGACACAGGAGTCTTAGTTGGCCCCTGGGGTGGGGTCAATGGGACTATTCGGGAAAGTCGATAAATGCACATCTATTTAATTGTCATTATGTTTTATTTATCTTGTACATACCTGGGGTGTAGGGGTCAAGAATTTGGTGAAGGGGGTTGATGATCTAAAATGATAGGGGACCCCTGCATTAACAGAAGATATATTTGCATAAAAAAAAAAGCCATTCTGGCCGAGGAAAGGGTCTGCCTGTCGCAGGAGTGTGACTGATTTCCTACATGTTTTAACTATAAAAAGGGTAACGATGAAAAAAAAGCATAGATAGTCCTAGATTATCTGTAGGGAGAATCACAGACAAATAGTTTGGTGCCTTACAAATCTGAAAATCACTTGATCAAATGGGAAAACAGCAAGGAAAATATAATTCAAAATTCTCTCTACATGAAAGCAAAACAACATTGCTAAAGTTAGAAAAAGCCAGGGTTGCAGGATAGGAATTAAAAACAAAAAGGCATAGTTGGAAAAAAGCAAAATGTTATTCAGTTTCATGCAATAAATAAAAAAATAAAGAAAAATTAGTGAAAAAGTTTATAAAATCCAACATTTGATTGATCAGCTAATCCCTTTCACCTTAAACTTATAACAGTATTTGGCTACTGAAGTAATTTCGTTTACAAACACCGGATTATCGAGACTGTTCCAGTGTTTTGAAGGAAGAAATTTAGGATGTTTAAATTTTCAGCTTACCTAAAAACTCTTTTTTGTTTAAACATTCTTTTTATTATCATTGCTGTTATTTAAAAGAAACAAATTTATTATTGTTGCTGTTGCTGTTCCAAATACTATAAATTTGAAGTAGAGATCCTGGTACGGAAAATAAAAGAATCCTGTTAAAAAATGGTTTCACTACACAAATTTTTGAATACAGAGTAGGCAGTTATCTCCCCTACACTTTAAGGCTGTGGAAACGAATCTTACAGCAAAGCCACCTTCAAACAAAGGAAAATGTTAAGTTTTTGTAGGTTTCATTTAGAATGAAAAAGAAAACCCGTAGCGTTTCTATATTCCTAAATAAAGAATGAAGTTATTAGTTATAGGATCCTCAATTAAATTTTAAATGGACACTAATTTCAAATAAATTTTTAGATTTAATACAATATTTATTTTTACCACCAAAAATGCATTCCAAAATCTTTTGTTGCTTCTAGCACTTTTTTTTTTAATTTTTTGGTGGTGGTGGGGAGGGGGAGATTAACATCTGCAAATATTTGAAATAATACATTAACTTATAATTAAATCAGGAAGACAAACAACAAAATATGAAGAAGACTATATAAGAAAGAATCTAAATAAAATGCAGTTTTAATATATTAATTACAAACATGCAGGTATCAGCTGAAAATAAACAATGTTAATTAAATATTTTAATTGATACACATTATAAATAGCCAGGTGAAAGAGAGAAAAAAACCAACAGGCCTGTCGGTGGCCCTGTTGCTTTTTTTCCAGGGGTTTTTTTTTTGCTTTTTTTTTCTATTCATTGTTTTTTCTAAAGCTTCAGACGGAATGGTTCATCACAGATTGAGAGTATTTGATGTAGGATGAAACATTTGTTGGAATAGGGCAGGTGCCAAGACCAAAATTATGTCAAACAGATCAGGAAAGTTCCAAAAATCCTCCACCCGCCCAATCTGCCTAATTTTTCTTTTGTTTTTTTTTATTCTAGAACAACGCGTTTATGTAAGCAACACCAAGATGAGCAAAACTTAGTTTTAGAATTAAGCAAGAGATTACGAAAGACAACACCACAACACACATTTTAGTCAATTGAACAGAAATATCGAAAACAAAAAGGCATACCAAAACAAGAACCTGATCTTAAAATAACAATCCAACAGAAATATCACACACACACATACACACAAAATAATAATCAGAGCTATTGAATGTCACATGCCAGTTTTTAATTTTTACCCTAAAATGTTATTTCAATGACACAAAGGAAACAATTCAACCAAATGAATTTGGTTGGAATGAAAGATATTAAACACAAACAACATCAAAAACGATAAAAAGGAACTAGAAAACAAGATCCGATCAGAAGAGCAAACAGTTAGCATTTTGACTCTATATGGTTTGACTAATGACAACATCGGTGATTATTACAATATTCTTTTAGATGTAGCTTGATTCTGATGAACTAAATCTAAATTTTTCGTGAAGAATTGTATGGCTGTAGATGGGAAATTAGATCAACTGACCTGGTTCTGAGATGTAGACGATGTTGAAAAGCTTAAACAAGGCTACTTGGGCAGCTGCTGCCTTGGCAAGTTTCTTGCTGCGACCAGCCCCCTGCACCGTTTGGTCATTAGCCTTTACCGACATGACAAAATTCCTATCATGAGGAGGACCAGATTCTGACATCAGTTCATAAACCAAAGGTTCGGGCAACAATTCATTTAGATACATAACTGGGTTTTTGGTTGTAAGAGTTGGTTTAAGAGACTGCGTTCCTTTGTTCTCATTGTCAGCATTGTCTTCAACAGTTTCAATTATAACACTAGGATCTTCTGTGGAGTTTCCTAAATAAAAACAGTTGAAAACAAAGTAATTAGAGAATAGGACACGAAACATTTCCTACCTCTACACAACTGATTTCGACAACTACTTATCGCAAGCAACTAACAAATTAAGCAGAACCATTCCAAAAAGAACTCTACCATTTCAACAAATCCTGCTACGATCTACTCAACAGATGGTCAAAACTCTAAGAATCTACAGCAAATACAAAGCATGTGTGACACAGCAAAACATTGACTGAATCAAAATCAGGTGCCTACGGACCACTACGGAGGTGTAGCAGTGAATTGAAAATATATAAACGAACAACGTCCAGGTCGACTAATTTTACGACAAAAACTGAATTCAAACAAAAGCAGATATGAAGCACAAATACGAAAACGGAAAAGAAAAACTGAGAAAAGCATTTCTAATAAAGAAACAAAATGTCATACTAAAAATATGTGGAGAAAGCTCTCAAAACCGGAAAAACATTGTTACAGGAACTGAGGCGTTAATACGGCAACAGGTGATATAGATATATAAACATGGGAATTATCAACCCTAATAATGGCAGGGGGGGGACAAAAAAAACAACGCCATTTGTTTTCAGGTTTGTTATAAAGTGCAGGAGTGGCTGTGTGGTAAGTAAATTGCTTACCAATCACCTAGTTCTGGGTTCAGTCTCACTGCATGACACCTAAAGCGTCTTCTACTACAGCCTTGGGTCGACCAAAGCGTTGTGAGTGAATTTGCTAGATGGAAACTGGAAGAAGCTCGTCAGGTTTGTGTGTGTGGCCACCATCGCTTGACAAAGGATGCTGGTGTGTTTACATCTTCCTCACTTAGCAGTTCAGCAAAAGAACAAATAAAATAAGTACTCGGCTTGTCCTGGCATTAATTTGTTTGGTTAAAGGTGTTGCTCCAGCATAACCACAACCACAACCAAATGACTGAAACACAAGAACTCTAGTCTACCAAAAAAATTGTGTGCTAAGTAGCTTGTTTACAAACCACACAGTTCTGGGTTCAGTCCCACTGCGTGGCACCTTGGGCAAGTGTCTTCAACTATAGCCTCGGGGTGACCAAAGCTTTGTGATTGGATTTGGTAGACGGAAATTGGAAGCCTGCTGTGTGTGTGTGTGTGTGTGTGTGTGTGTGTGTGTGTGTGTGTGTGTGTGTGTGTGTGTGTGTGTGTGTGTGTGTGTGTGTGTGTGTGTGTGTGTGTGTGTGTATTTGTCCCCACACCATTGCTGGACAACTGATGTTGGTGTGTTGGCAGCCCTTTTGCCTATCACTTAGCAGATAGGCAAAAGGGGATGATAAAATAAGTACTAGGCTTACAAAGAATAAGCTGAAGCTGATTTGCTCAACTGAAGGTGGTGCTCCAGCATGACTGCAGTCAAATGACTGAAACATGTAAAGATTTTTTTTTTTAAATCCTAATAAATATGAAAGGGAGTAAATGAAAAACTAAATCTGTTGATGGAATTGGAAAATCAGATGAAGTTATTCTCAGCAGGGAATTTAATTCTTTTGGATTCTAGTTTAAGCTCCAAATGTTGGAAGAAAAGATAAGTTTTGTTTTGAACAGATTTTGGCACTTTTCCCAAATTTAGAATGGAGAATGGAAACAGAATGCAACTGGATCCAAAGGAAATATATTCAGCTTGTTGTTGAATGGACCGATTCCATTTGCCTACCTCAGACTGTAATTATCAAAGGACCCTCAAATATATTAAATGGCCCCAGAGCGAAAACTAAGACTAGTAAAAGACTAAGTTCCTCTGGGTTTCTTTGGGTTTTTTTTTTTTTTTTATGTCAATAGCTCAAACCCAGATTTGAACGAAATATTGCATTGCATAAGGGTGGGCTGAAAAGTTCGAAGGGGTGGCTCTCAACAGCTGTGAAATCTTGCATACTGCATTAATGCCAGCTCTTCTTAAATAACTACATTGATTCTTTCCAAGTGAACTGACATCCGACTCTTCAACCCTAACTAGTAGGGACTTCTCTTGAAAAGGGACAAAATCTGGCGTTGTGGTGTGTATCACAGGTCTTCAGCAGAAGGGTTTTAGCTCTCAATAGCAATCACGCTGACATGGTTGCTTTATCAACAGCCCAAAAGTGGCAAGCTGAATTTAGGAGAATCCTGAAGAGGCCACCACTTCATAGTGATGGATATCAAGTGAGAGATTATAAATCAAAGAGCCAAGGCTATTGATGCTTTGAGAGAGTTGAGTAATATTCTGCACAATGAAGTTCACATGACTTTTTGCCTGATGAGGGCTGCATCTTCTGACATCTTGTCAAAAAAGCACACCATGCTAATCACATCGTCCAATGCAAATCCACTCGGTTTTCTTTAACATTCCCTAACCCAGGAAGAGTGGGGGGGGGCATCCCTTTGAACCAGAAACAATCCATACAGTGGGAACACCCCTACCCACCTGCCCCAAAGAGAGCCGATGTCATTTCACCTGCAAAAGAGATGGTGGCCTCAGGCTTTTCGGAGGTGCACAGGGCATTGTATTTATTGAGCATGGTCTTCAAAAGGACTACACCATCAATGGAGAGGACTTTATATCAACATGCCAGGGCAGTTATGAAAAGATTATCAAGACCAATCAACCAGGAAGAGTTGGTGAAAGGGATTTTGTTGCATTAAGACAAATGCTCCAGCATACAAGTCCTTGATTTCAATGACTTTGAACTGGTTGAGCAGCTCCACCACCCACCACCCTGCCATGAAAAAACACTTAGCTGGGAACCAGCATCACAGTGATGAGGGCATCTGGTGTTTTTTATTACCGTTTTTTGACCAACAGGCAGGATCACCCCAGCACTGCAACACCAATGGAACAAAAATGTGGAGACTAGGAGTGGGAAGTATGTTGGGGAAGGGGGACCTCCTTTGGTCACATCCCATGAGAGTCCGGTCTACAAACTTTTCAGCCGACCCACATACATCTCATTTGAATCTTAATTCTACATAGGAAGTCAAGGAAAGTGCCAGGATGGACAACGTGTGTGCATATGTATATAAACACACACTAGTTTCAGGTTATATAGCTTGGCGCACTAAAAACATCTAAGAACCCCTCAAAGAGCAAAGTAAGCTGCTGGTAAACAAAGATGCCAGGTTTCGATTCTCTGCTAAGTTAGTCCATTTCTCTTTACTTTCATTGCTTCTTTCTTTCAAAACCATAAATTGCCTCAAATTTCCCCTCTTCAATTAATCCTATGTCAAGTCAAGAGAAATCAACATTTCTCGCTATTGAATCAAAGACCGGTACAAGAGTTGATAAGATGACTGAGCAAAACAGTAACCTACAACAAAAGATGGATTAGGAAGGACATGCTCCAAGAATATGTCTAAATCTTTAACATTATTTTAACTGACACCATGTGAAAACCTGAAGATAAAATAATTTTGTTTGAATTTTGCCACAAAAAGATAACAAAATTGAATCCAACGCCCAGAAGCCAAAGGCTCCCAAAATGAAATCAGAGATACTTCCAAAATAACCTGAAGAGAATTGGAGGGGGAAAAAAAAGTCAAAAACAATGGGTTTTTTTTTTTTTTCAAGTAAATCTTTATTTATAAAACTAACATTGCTGAATCTGAGGAAGAAGCTGTCACCAGCCGGATGACATCAGCTGTAAAAATGGAGAAAGGAAGAAAAAAAAATTTTAAATTGATTTTCTTTTACCTGGAGATCCTATAGTTTTGTTCAATTTCAGAGAACTTGACCACTTTCGCAGATATTCCATTACTTCTATGGCCTTAACCTGACCATTAACTATGCTAGAAAACAGCAAGAATACCAATGCACAAGCCTAGAAAAATTAGCATAAAATCACTATGACCATGTGCTTTAAAGATCATTTCATAATCATGGAGGTTTCAGGTTCAAATCCACTCTCTGGCAACTTTGGGTAAGAGCTCCCTCCACGCCCCCACACACACAAACACACCCCTACCATTATTTCTGGATTGACTGAAATCTTGTAAGAGATGTTTGAGTAGACAAAATCTGGATGGAAGCAACTTGTCCTATATGAGAAAATGGGTAGAATTGGGTTACTGGTCAAGAATTCCATATTTGGCTCCACCTCAATCACATCCCCTATTCTTTCTGATTCTTCAACCAAGGTTAATCGGTCAAAACTATTTCAGACAGTGCGGAAGCATGGTTTTAACCCAATACTTGTAACCAAGTCATTTCAGACTGACAGGTGTGAGAGGCTGGATCTGACCAGTTTCAACATAAAATTGGTAGAGTATTTGGGGGTGGATATGGTCAGTTTAAATACTAGAAGAGTTAAGATGACAGTAGGGGTGAGATGAGCAAGATTTGGCTATTATTTCCAGCAAAAGGAGCAATAATCTAAATTAAATCTCTGAGCACGATAGACAGTAGCAGTACAGGATTTTGAAAGGTAATTGCCAATGTAATGTGGCATCCTATATAAGGTAGTGCTACCAATGCTTATGGCTGCAGGAGGGCACCTCCTCCGCCTGGCTAACAACACACATTCTGTGAGATTACTATTTGCAAAGAAGGGCAATCGCTCTGATTGCCAGCCTACATAATAATGCCCAGACAAGGTTCTGCAGGATTATGCGTCCTCCGTGAGTGTCAACCAGCCAAAGGAGCGATTAGCTAACTTAAATCTCCGAGCAAGATATAAACAGTAGCAGTACGAGATTATTGTAAAATGTGGCGTCCTATATAAGGGAGTGCTACCAATGTTTATAGCCCCAGGAGCATGCATCCTCCAGCTGGCTTAACAACACATATACTGTGTCCGATTAGTATTTTTGCGAGGAGGGGGTCACTGCTCCCATCGCCAGTTTATGTGGCACGCACACATACATACTAGAGTGTCTGCGTCCTTGGCCTGTGTTAACCAGCAGCGAGTTGTGTGATTCATCTAGGCCCTGGTGTTAAATGAACCTGTAGCCAATGATCCAGATGCTGGACTTTGGTTATTGCGCCAATTATTTGTGGAAACAATTCTTTACAGTTTAACCCAACACAAATTCTGACATTCCAAGACAAAGGAGAAAGAAACCAATAGAAGACATTTTGGTTCCAGTTTTCTATTTGGATTGCTTTATCCAAACAAAAAACCTGATTTTTCTTGTATTTTGTTTCTGGTTTTGACTGAATTCAGAAGAAAAATTAAACTGAACTGAAACAGAAAAAGTACAAAAATAGAATCGGTACTTTATTTTCTTTTTCTTTTTTTTTTGTCCTCTAAAAAATTGGTTTCTTTCATTCTTTGGTAAATAATGAGATTTAAAATAAAAAAAGGTTTCTTTAAACTCTTAATATCAAATCACATGAAAACACTGGATTCTATGAATGCAAGCATGGGAGGGGGGTGAAGTGATCTAAATGAAAGCTTTCTTCCATCAAAGGAGTCTTGTCAAATTTGTTTCAAACGCTAGATTAACAATGGCAAAGTTTATTTCACTGAATTCATCATTTGCAAATATTAAAATGAGTGCAATTCAGCAGAAACATGACAACAAATGATTCAAAGAGAAAATATTCAAGTGCGGGTTTATATTTCAATGTTTAGCAATGACTGAACATATACACCACCAAATATAAAATTAGTAGGGTTTTTTT
>JACXVO010010353.1:274396-284488 GCA_015501135.1 Hapalochlaena maculosa
ATATTTGGAAAAATATTGTTTTAGTGAGTTTAACCTGATTTTCATGACACATTTTGTTCTGAGAAACCAGGTTTGCAGACAATATTTGAAGTGCTTCCTTTCTGCTTTTCTAATTCTTATGTTTTGTTAATCTATTTATTATATTGGTTGTGATTCCCTAAAGTCCACTTGTGAAGCGATGCAATTCCTGGAATTATTCTGTTGTTCCAATTACAGACATTACGGTCTTGGTGTTGTTGCTTTTAGCAGCAGTCTTCATAGAAATTTGAAGGTTCAGTGGCATTCGTATTGGATTCCAAGAGAGTGGTGTTAACATTTTGACTTCAGTGCTTCCATATTAATCCCCCTGGCTTTGCACGTTACTGATATTTCCTTAATGTCTGCAGAGAAATGATTCACCAAAGAGTTCTTGGGATTGGGATTTTTGCACTGATTAGCCTTTCTCCTTCATCTGAGAATCCACCACCAGGATTCTATGATAAGATCAAATTATTATAGAATTGGATTATCTCATAATTAATAAATATTTTATTTGACGCTGAAATACAGACACACACACATATATATATATATATATATATATATACACACATATTTTCCTTCCTACTTTGCAATATAGTGATACTAATGGTGTTGAATATGTTTGTTTAGTTGATGTGTGCTTCTTTGTTATGGCCCCATGAATCTTGGATGTTTGAAATGGAAACAAATGATAGTAGCAATATTAGTTTAGTGTGATGCTTGTTTCATGTTCAAGTTCCTAAACATGCAGGGAGACTTGTGTGTCTTACTCAAGGGGCATTCCACAATCTTGTATTAATTTCAAAGTGGTGTTCACAACCCTAGTCATATTCCTTTTGGGAATAATCGAGGAATAATCAAGGGTCTGGACTTTAAGGAAGATGGGTGAGGGACAGTTTCGACACCCGTGTCTGTCAGGTTATTGGTTACCCAGATGGAATTGGGCTGCTGCAAGTGCTTTGGTCCTTTCTTATTAAGTCTCTTCCGAAGCTCCCTACTTTTGCTTGACCCTTTCGTCAGAGGAAGCCTGATGGATCTAGATATTGCCCTTGCTGTCTACAAACAGCATCAAGGTTTTCTCATTGGACTTGGAAAATAGAGGTTTGGCTCATAAAAGTTAATCTGAAGTGTAGTATTTTTGCAGTTTTACGCACCTCTTTATTTGCACAGCAAGCTTCTGTATGTTTCAGCTGCATTCTGCAAACCGTTCAAGTGTGACAGGCAGTGTTCGATATACTGTTACAACTGTCCCTTTCAAAATAAAAAGCCATTGGTAGGTTGGCTTATTAAATGTGACCGTATGCTAAACTTACTAGAATCTGACCGTTCTAACTGCTTCTCTTGGAAAGGTTTCAACACTTCTGGAATGCAGCTTGTGTGTGTTTGGATGTGGTATGAATTGTTTTGTGCTATTGTTTCTGGGTTCCGACCCCAACAGTGGATTGGTCGCGGGTATGTGTGATTCTGCTGTGTCTGTACGGTGATATTGTTTCAAAATGACACACACACACAGGTTTTTTGCATAATTGGTGCTGGCAGTGGCTGAAGCAATGAATTTTGCCGTGAATAGCATCGACCACGCAGCAGTTTGGGTGTGTGCTTGTATGCGTAAACTTCGTAGCAATGAATCTTGTTTCTTTCATTTAATTTCTATTTCAATCGATGTTTCTGTTCAGGTAATTACGGTGGTGGTCATGGTGGCTATGGTAACCAGCATGGCTATGGAGGCTGTGGTCAAGGTGGTTGGAACCAAGGCGGTGGTTATGAAACCTTTGGAGGTGTGTAGCAAATTACTGCCATCCTTTATTAATTGCTTTTGTCAGTAGTTTGTGTGGATGCACCTGTATTCGTTTTTTGTTTTTCTGTAAATTTCAACTATTGAGTAAATTGCTAATTGATTATTGTAATTTTGTTGTAGGTGGTTATGGTGGTGGTGGTGGTAGCTATGGGGGCGGCTATAGGCGATGAGTCTGAAGTTGGCTTATCTATCAGGTAAATATCTTCTTTTTTATGTTGCTAGAGAAATAAATCACACAAAAGTTCGTGTATTTCGGTCTTTTCAGCCGAGGAAACTGAACCACATTGATTTTCCTTCGGTTGATTTGAAAAGGAAAAGAAACCTCATTGGATGAAATGTTTTTTGATCATATACATACATGGCAATATTTTTGTATGTGTGCTTGTATATATATGTATGTATGTATGTATGTAGGTATGTGTATATATGTATGTATGTGTATATATATATACATGTGTATGTGTGTGTATATATATATATGTACGTATGTGTATATATATATGTATGTATCATCATCATTTAGCGTCCGTTGTCCATGCAAGCATGGGTTCGGCGTTTTCGACAGGAGCCAGCAGCCTGGGTGGCCACAGCCGGCCCCTGTCTGGTTTGGCATGGTTTCTACAACTGGATGCCCTTCCTAACGCCAACCACTCCGAGAGTGTGGAGTGAGTTTTACGTGTCACCCGCACGTGTGCCATTTGCGTGACACAGGGTTTGGTGCTTTAACGTGCCACATTCACATGGCACAGGGTTTTTGGTGATTATGTATGTGTGTGTGTGTCATTTTAATGGTGTTGTAAAGTTGAATGTGGGACTGTGTTATTTCATTGTAGCTGGGAAATTCAGGAAGCGGTTGCATGACTTAAGGGGCAGGAGTCGGACAGTTGTAGGCTGCAGTTCTTTCTCAAAAGGAAACACTGAGTTTGGAGTATCGGGAAGGCACATTGTTGACATCATCTCAGTTCTGCATATACAATCACTCGTACTGTGCTAATGATACAAGGCTATCTCAATTAATGTAGAATGTTGCTGGAGCTGTGATCCTAGAGCAAGAATAAAAAAGAAACGAGGAATTCCATTAGCCTGTGGAGACTCTAAAGAGGCGGTGGGTTAACAATAGCTATGAGCTGGGGATGGATATGAAAAACTATGCATTGTTTCACGAGCAGGGTGGCAACAATGTATAGGAGGCAGTTTGGAGCCATAGAGCAGTATTAAACCTGTTACTCAGAACAACTAATTTCAGGTAAATTCATCCAAATGTAGAATTAAGCTTTGTTTGAACATCAACATAAATAACCAGTTGGTAATTAACATTCGATTGTGTCTACAATAAAGTTTTAAAATTTAGAATTGTGCAAATTACTGCTTAGCTATTAGTAGAACTAAATGAGATAGGTGTATCATTAGGGTAAGACTGAAATATTGAAGCAAACTAGAAAATGTAATGCACCAAGTGAAATAATTCCATTGAAGTATAGAGAGATGCATAATAACGGTTCCCAATACATATTAATCAAAACTTATCTTGCATCTTATAAGGAAATATGAAAAAGAATTGGCTATGAATACAGTAGTAGTTGAATAATGTTTTAAAGCAGCACTTTTTTTTTTTTTTATTAAAAGGAAAATATATCCGTCTTAGCTTCAAGTAAAGAAGAAAGAAAGCATGAGAAATTTCATAGTTTCGTTCCCACGGATCAAAAAAGTTGTAAAACTGTAAAATACTATGAAGAAAGGATATAAGGCAAATAAGTTTAAATATATATTTTACAATAAATTAATCATATCTATCTAGAATGATCCAGCTCAATTTGAAGGATTTCAAGGTATCGAGCTGATGCAATGAAGTTTCAAAGGTTTGCTTCTCAAATTTGTGGACGACAATGAATATAGTTCTAGATATGAACATTTAATACGTGTCACTCGTGTCGTTTGAAGTAAGGCAAACATTATCATTGATATTGCTAATTGAAATTAATTTGCATGAATGGCAAAGTCTGGGGAAGACAAGATTCTAAACCTGGAGCAAGTAATATTACATCTGGTAAAGTACGGAACAAGGTGTTTTGCTTCAAATATTGCGGCTGAGGGTAAAATATAAATATTAAAAATTGAGTTTAATTTACAAAGTAACACAGGTTTTTATTTATTCTTTTCTACATTTTGAATGAGGACTTGGAAAGTTGGGTGAGAAGGGAGATAATCGATAGCATTGAACCCGTGTGTAACTGGTACCAATTTTTTTGGCCACAATAGGATGAAAAAGAAGTTTGGCCTTGGTGAAAATTTGAACTCCGGTCATAAAAGCCATACTGGCAACGAGTTGGATGGTTTGGAAGGGGCTGGGCAAGTGGAAGACTGTTCCAGCTGGGTTTCTACAGCTGAATGCCCTTCCAAATATACCAACTACTTTGCAATGTGGGTTGAGTGCTTCTTAAATGGCACCAACACTGGCAACCAATTGATTGGTATCTATTTCAATCATTAGACATTTGATTGCTCCCTGAACTCCTTGTGTCTGGTTTGTAGTCTTTTCTTATGTGCAGCTTCTGTCCCTAGGTTGAAGTGGGGGAGATGAGGCAAGAATGAGTGTCAGCCAGCATAGCTCAATGGTTTCCGTGGTGAGATCATGGTTTTGGTTGCATTCCAGTGAGCTTTGTACTGAGATTCTCGTAAAATGAGCCGAGGTTCTTTTCAGTAGGCTTGATGATGAAAAGGTTACAGATTTTAGGTCTAGAGTCAATTCCATGATGGCTCACGGACCTGGATGTGATGCATTATCAAACTGAAAGAGATCAAAAGCACTAGTGTGTGGAGGGGTACTGTCACAATCCCAGATGAGTATTGTAAAGACCTGAATGTCCTTCCCCACCCCTGCAGCTCAAGGACCAACGTGTTTTCAGTATGTTGCCAGAGAGATGGGATGAGTGCAGGTATTTTCAACAAACATGGATATGTTGGTCTGCACTTTCAGAAACCCCACTGTTACCTGAAGAAAAGTTAGTGGACAACAAAGTGGTGACCACTAATGCAGTGAGGTGGTCAGCCATGTTGTTCTGGCCTGTCTGTTGTACAGTGCAACCTGTCGGGGGGGGGAGGTTCTTTTGGGTGGTATTTTTAGTGTTGATTTGAAACAATTGTTCTCAGGACCCGTGTAATGGCGGATGACTGACGAAATTATTAAGCAATTTAACACAGCAAACACATCTGGGATGGCTGAAGGTCCGTCTGAATCATTGGGATTTTAAAAGCACCCTCGCTCATACATACGACCATGGTTATTTGTCTGCGTGTGTGCTTAGGGAGTTTCCTTCCTGATCCATGTGTTGTTCCAGGTTCAATACAACTGCATGATAGTTTAGACTTATTTTTGAGTGGGTACAGCTCAATTACCCATGGGGTCAATCCTGATTGCACTGTGATGGGTTGTTGCAAGAGGGAAGAAAATGCTGGAGATGGAATTGCTTTACCTGGTTATGTAGTTCATGTAGGTAGTTTGGAAATGGGAATAGTGTGAAGCAAATGCATAAAGGGTGTTAGGTTGAAAGTCGGTGTAATTAGCGTTTTTCATCTTGGAAGAGGTTACTCTTCAAGGCTTTGCTCTGTAAGATCCCAGTGGCCTGCAAAAGCCATTCAGGTCGGGCATTTTGGTCTGCTGTATGCTAAGTGCTTTTAATGTAGTCTTGATGGAATTGGAGCAAATTTCTAGGTATCGAAGGAAGTTTGGAATCAAACAAGGCCTACAATGTTGTCTTGGTAAGTAAGTAAATACTTGACAATGTTGAGGGCTGCAATGGTGGTTGTGGAAGATTTTACCAGACTGATGAAATAAAAGCTGACTGGTCATTTAGTGTGGCAGCAAGGGAATCTGTCCTGTTGACTGAGCAGTTCTACTCATACTCATGTGAACAACTGCTGCCTGGAAGCTAGTTCATTGCCAAAAGTTAGCTAGGATGTAGTACAAGGGTTCTTTCTTGTTACCAGGTCAGGCCTCCCATAAAGAGTGTCAAAGGCACTGAATTTTGATGAAGTGCATAAGGTTGGTCACCAGTTGTGCTGTGGATTCCCCCCTCCCCCACCAATATTTCAACCTGCCAGTGTCTGATGGCATATAGTTTACTACTAGTATCATGTGATTTGTAAGCAAATACACACGTGTGTGTATATATGCATGCACATATAATATATATGGTGTGTCTGACGCATTTTAAAGTAGAACAAATTCTTTATAATGTAAAATTTCTTTGCAGTTTTCAATAGTTTTTACTTGGCTATCATTATTTATGTTTCATTTACTTTTACCAGGATTATTAACAGAAACCGATCTAGTTTTATGTGAACACTTTCAGTGACTTTTCCTTTTCCATTCTTTCTCCACACTCTCGGAGTTGTTGGTTGGCGTTAGGAAGGGCATGCAGCTGTAGAAACCATGCCTAACCAGACAGGGACCGTCTGTGGCCACCAATGCTTGCATGGACAACGGACACTAAATGATGATGATGATGATTCTTTCATTAATTTCTCATCAATATCCAACTCTCTGCCCTGCATTCATATTGTTTTGATTAAATTATCCATGAAGATATGCTGCCCAATTCAAGCTTGTCATTTGCCCTAATTGATGTTTATTAATAAAATCTGTCGACAGATGAATGACTAATGCAGCTAGCTATGTATAAAACTGGGATGATGGTGTTTACGAGGAAATTCAAAGTAAATATGCTCCATTTACTTGGAAGAGATTTTGCTTCAGAAAATCGTGCTTTTGTCTTGCTTTAAAATCCCCTTCTCTTTCCTCGTTGTTGAGGTTATTATTTCAATTTCTCATTGACTGTCTTCACAGTCTGACTGATGCAAAGTTTTGCTCTAATTTTATTTGCATGCTTTCTGCTCAACCCTACGCAGGGACGAAAGGCAGTTTTGCTAGCTGGGATACGGTAGCTAGCTTTGTTCTTGGTTTCATACATATTTTGAGTCTGACCTAACATTACCATTTAGTCGAACTGAACTGGTTTCCAACTCTCAGCATCCCTCCCTTACAAGTTGGCCAATGAATTTTTCACCTCCCATTCTTTCCACGTTTCATTATTATTTTTCCTGAAATTCTGAAGAAATAAATTCCATGGGAATGTTTGAATTATCGCAATTGATTCCATTTCTCTGTTCTTTCTCATGGTTTCACTCAGAGTTTACCAGGAATCTTTATAAAAGCCATTTTTTCGCCAGGTTTTGCTGGGGTGATTGGGTTGTGAACTGTTGATTTCTATTTTCTGTCGAAACACATTCTTTTCTTCTCTGGACGAGTGATTACATGAATGCTTCAGGGTCAAGCAAGAGCTGGAGTTTTAAGAAATATAGTTATTTCTTTATTGCCAATAGGGGAGACAATGGGTTCAACTCCAGTACATGACTGGTACTTATTTTATCAACCCTGAGAGTATGTAAGAGAAAGTCAATTTCGGTGGAGTTTGAACCCAGAATGTAAAGGCAGACGAAATGCTTGGCATCATTTCGTCGTCCAGCAAGCTAACGTTTCTGCCAGCTCCTTGCCCCCCTCCTAATCATTATCGTTGTTGTTTTGTCACTTGTCATCCACACTTGCATGGGTCTTTAGACGGGATTTATTGTGGCAGATGTCCTTCTGTCATCAATTTTGACCTTGTTTTCCAGGTGAGGTAGATTTTCGCCTCCGGCCAAGCAGGATTTCACAAAGTATTGGAACAGTTTCACTTGTGGAAAAATCAGCCGTCAGTTTCGTGGGTGGGGGAGGGGGGCTATTGGAGGCCTTGTGTTCATGGTGTTTGCTTTCTGTAATGAAGTGGGGAGGTTTTCTTTCTCTTTGCTGCCATTGTAGATTTGGTAGTTGGTCTTTCAGAATTGATTCAGATAAAGAGGAATGCAAAGGCCTGAGTGATTTAAAATGGTTTCCATCTTGTTTCAAACGACACTTTAGTGTGAAGATGACTGTTTTAAATTTCTTCTCTGCTCTCTCAGACATATTCGCACCAGCTGCACCTCATATTTGTTTTGTTGTTTTTTGTCCCCACCCCCTCCAAATTTTGATGTATTCCAAATGGCCATTCTTTCCACCACCCCACTGCCTCCGTTGATGATGATATTTCCCTCTTTCGAACCTAGTAGCTCTCAATGATCCACTTTTGTTTTGTGTGTTGTATTGCAGCTGGATACGTGGTCGGTTCCAAACAAGAAGAAGGCCTCCTGAAACGGTGTATGTCTATGGTAGTTGGCAATGCCAGGCATGTGTGTCTGTCGTCCTGCTGTTCCAACCACCCTGCAGTGGAACAACAGTCCCCCCCGCACTAGAGCCAAACTGTCAACTTACCATCAACATGTGGTTCATAGGAATACATGCAGGGGATCCATTTAATACTGCTTAGTGTCATCAAAAAGCAGACAATCAGTTTGATATTGGTGAAATACTGACATTTGTCTCGCAAGCGTCTCCAGCTTGCAAAGCAAATGAAATTGAAGGGAAAATCTGTCAATTGAGAACTGATGTTTTATGAACCAGCTGGGGAAAAGAATTAAACAAAGAATAACTACTGGTAATTGTTTCTTGGTCAGTCCAACCAACCAATGGAAGCAACGTATTCCTCACTTAACGGATGATGGGATTCTTGTCTCCTTGACAAATTGTTTGGTCCTGTACATAAGGGTGCAATTGTGCACCAAAAGACAAACCAGTTCCTCAAAAGACAACTGTAAAACTCTCTCATGATGTCACTTCGTTCACTCATTCATTTTTTAAATTTTATTTTCTATGGATTCTGTAACCAACATTATTAGTTTCAAACGCTTTCTCTTTAACAATTTCAATCTTGATAGCTGTCTATCTACATCTTTCATATTCATGCTCACACATTGTTTGTGAGAGTGGATGTGTGTGTGTGTGTGTATATGTATATACACACACACACACATGCACCTTGTTATCCGTGTGTCTAATATATTGAAGTGTTCTGTGGAATCTTCAATATTGCGAAGAGGTTATTCAAGTCGAGGCTGCATTATTTGGCTTAAAGTAATCCAGCTTTACTTAGAACACCGGAAGGTCCGGTCAATTCTATTGCTTGACCTGTGCTATTATCTTCATTTCCTGTAAGTTTTCAGACATAAGTTATTTAAGTTTCCAAAGAAAATTCTTTACATTCCTCTAATTACATACTTTAATCAATGCTTAGACTAATAATATTAGTGGTTTCACTCTAAATTGTTTAAACTTTACCTAAAAAATTCATCAGTGTGTCTTTAGGTGGGAAGGATTTTGCGTTGGAACATGGCATATCTGTTCTGTATGGCATGTGCACGTGATATTTATGGCCACCTTGGGAGAACTTTCAATAGGTGTTTAGTGCTAGGGAGCTAACCGCTTCAGTATGCACTGTGTATATATTTCATATATATATATATATATATACACAAACATCATTAGAAAAGAAAAAGCTAATTGTTGGTTCCAAACCAGCTGATCCCATGCTGGTTCTTAAAAAAACTAAAAAAAAAAAATCGCTTTTTTTCTTCATTTTTTTCCCCCCCACAGTTTGAATACTTTTAACGAGAATTCACCTTAAATGATCGCTATTTTCCCCCATGAAAGGTAATGATTGTCAAGTAGTAGGTCTAATTAAGGGTCTAATTAACCTACTTAAGAGTTCTAGAAAAATATTATCAACTTATTAAAAAATGAAAGAAAAAAACGCCACAATGTATTTTTAGACTTTAACTTGTCGTCGGTATTCCAAACCATAGACAGTGGATTTGTTCCACCTACTGTATTATTAAAGTACAACCGTTTCAAAGCCCTTAAGAGTAGAGGATAAAAGGACTATTAAGTGTCAAATATGTAACTGGGCT
Source organism: Hapalochlaena maculosa (assembly GCA_015501135.1). Taxonomy (NCBI): domain Eukaryota; kingdom Metazoa; phylum Mollusca; class Cephalopoda; order Octopoda; family Octopodidae; genus Hapalochlaena; species Hapalochlaena maculosa. The sequence goes on from JACXVO010010353.1 coordinate 284,094, forward strand.
GATGGAAAACAAGCTAGCAAGTGAAGGATACCAGGAAATTATATTTAGATCTTTCACAAAAGTTTTTAAATTACCCTTTAAAAAAAAAACCATTTGAAAAATAATTGCTGTATCGTTATTTCTTATTTTTAAATAAGTTTCGTTTGAAAAAAAAAAAAATTCCAATAACTGCACTAACAGACAGTGTATAGCGATATGTGTAGCCATGTTTTATCTGGGGCATAGTACTTATGAGTGGTCAACTATAAACTTACAGTTAAGGCCGTCCCTTAAGGTCTAGTGGCACGAACGGCATCATGTTAATTGTAGCTGTACAAAGCCGATCTGAATACTGCTTTCCATGACATGTTAACCCATCTTTCTTGATTAACAGACAACTGGGAGACGGGGGGGGG
>JACXVO010010460.1:896601-906975 GCA_015501135.1 Hapalochlaena maculosa
CGACCTCAGCGGAATTTGAACTCAGAACATAACGGCAGACGAAATATTGCTAAACATTTCGTTCGACGCTCTAACAATTCTTATTTCTTTACTACCCACAAGCAGCTATACATAGTAGGGGCAAACAAGCTCAGACAATTTGGCCAGACTAGTCGATAAAAATAGACCCCAGTACGTGACTGGTACTTAATTTATCGACCCTGAAAGGATGAAAGGCTAAGTTGACCTCGGCTGAATTTGAACTCAGAACGTAGTGGCAGACGAAATATCTCTAAACATTTCACCTGACGTGCTAACAGCTCTGCCGTTTCGCCGCCTTATTCCTTTGTTTCTTGGATCTTTGGAACATTCTGCCAACCACTTGATTATCTTTAATTATCACCTGACCTTTTCTTTTCAAATTTTCTTCTTTGATATAGTTTTGCATTGTGATTGTGAAAATTACATTTAATTTTTATTTTCTAGCAGTTGATAATAAAATAGTTACAAGCATTTAGGCACAGGAGTGGCTTTGTGATAAGAAGTTTTCTTACAAACCACATGGTTCTAGGTTCAGTCCCACTGTATTGTATTTTCAGCAAATTTCCTATTATAGCCTCTAGCCAACCAAAGCGTTGTGAGCGCGTTTGGTAGAAGGAAACTCAAAACAACCGGTCGTATAAATATTCATTGAAAGCTCGAAACATGTAGTAATTGGCAGTCGACAACTGAGGAGGGATTAAACTCCGTGTGATATTTTGTCCTTTACTTGTCTCGTTATACGTTTGCGTATTTTCACTAGTTGGTGATGTCCTGTACTTAATGCACCATACATACATCTGTGTCTGTTTTTGTCCCTACTAACATCACTTGACAATTGATGCTGGTGTATTTACGTTCTCGAAACAGCATTTCAGCAAAATTGAATGATAGTATAAGTACTAGGCTTAGAAAGAATAAGCCCAGAGGTCGACTGAAAGCGGTGTTCCAACATGGCCACACTCAAAATAAAAAAAGTAAAGAAAAATATTTTAAATGATGTAATTTTGTAATTGTCTGCCAAATAGAAAATAAAAACAACTTTAGTGAAACTTTGAAGTTATTCAAGAAGTTGGTAGAATTCTAGAAAGATAGTATTTTTTCTAATTAAAGCCAAAAATTAAAAAAGAAAACTTTTCACTCTCATCATAATTCAACTTCTACTTTTTATGCTTACATGTGTCAGGTAGAAAGTTAAGACATTTTTTCTACGGCAATATTGTTACTAACATTCACCTTTTCACAAACAACGTAATGTTTTTCTTCTAGTTTAGAATTAGACTGAACACACACATATACACTTATTTTACGTCTATGACATATAGTTCTCGCAGTTTTCTGACCTTTTAAAACGACATGGAATGTCGTTTTGTTATTATGAACCGACATGTTGGGTTAAAAACTTTGTTATAAGCTTATAACAAAGTTTTTAACCCAACATGTCGGTGATTTGCAACACCAGCGAATTTGTTAACTCTGTTTTATTTTTCTATATCATTATCTGCAACGCTTTTCTATGCATACTGTTGGATACTTGCAACTCCTAATGCTTTAAGAAGTGGTAAATCTAGATTTAGTAATTCTTTGCTGCTGTACGATTTTTTTTATCTGCTTCTGGTTTACCAAGCATACTGTATACTGGAGTGGGCGTTACAACTTCGACGTGTATAAACCAATCCACGTGGAGTTAATAGGAACTCGAAGAGGAGTGGTGTATACAGTTTATGAGAATTCGTAAAAATGGGGGAAAGATGTTGGTATGTTTGCTTGAGTTGCAAAAACAACAATAACCGAAGCAGCAACAATAACAATTATAATTACTGCGACAAATGCAATTAATGAAACCAAGAAATTTTATAAAAGTGTTCCCACCAGACTATGTTGAAAATTCCATAACAGAGTTCAAATATGAACCTAACGAAGGAGTTACTCTCAAGATACGAGATATGAACAAATCGATAAAGAATCTAAAAATTGGGACGACGAGATGAAAACGCACTTAATCTTGAAAAAACTGGCGGTAACAGAACAAGAGCGATACAATAATTATGCACTTCCAAGAAAACCTTCGAACATAAATTTTAATGATACAATCAATAGATATTCAGTGAAATAAAGCGCATTGTTCAACACACGTTAGAAGTATTTGAAGGTAGAGAAAGACAACGACGAAGACTACATCACATATACTTATAGAGCAAACAGGGAATGCGAGAAGTTTAAGCAGGATGAATTAACACTAGACATGTTCAAATGCTTGATTTTTACACAGGATATAACAAACACTACAGCAAATGTCTGAAGAATGTGAAAGGATAGTCAAATTAAGACACGACACAAAGGAATTTGAACGTAAAGATTGTATTTAAGTAAAACAAATGCGAAATCATCGGAATGGAGGGAGCTAAAGCAATTTTTTAAAACACTTTAGAAAGCAGGAAATAAGCCCATGTTTTGCATGTGGGAGTATGCACCGGCGGAGAAAGCATCCATTTAAAGACTAGAGAGAGCTCTCGTTGTGGAAACAGGACATACAAAGTTGCGCTGTAGAACGAAGATGATAAAAGATAAGAACAAACGAAAATGAATAAATAGCAGTATTACGAGATGAAGTTATTTCTTTATTGCCCACTAGGGGCTAAACATTGAGGGGACAATACAAAAACATCTTGGGGTTACGAATGATTACAGATTAAAAACTTAAGTGTACAATGAAATCGAATGAATGATAAAATTTGACAAATATGATTGATACGAATAGAAAAGGACAAATACAAATGGAGCGGCGGTTAGGGTATATGCCCGGACTCCACGGGCTCCTCACCGCTGCTGATACCTTGTATTATGAGAAAAAGATATTTTTCGGTGAATTCGTCTGCAATGTAACATTTCGATGTGAGAGGAAAATGGCCACTTAATTCACTTAATTTATTCGGTACTGAGTGGATGGAACTATTCAAAATATGGAATGTTTTGTATGGAAATATAGTCAGTCGAAGGTTCGCATGTAGCTGAGAGACTGAAACAAAAATATTGTAGTAAAACAGATCACCTGTATGTAAGGAAAAACAAAATGAAAGATTGCTTACGATGAAACGTAAACATTGTACAAAAGTAGATGTTTCGTGGTCGAGACTACGCATCGACTTCGCTGGTCTTTTGAATGTTCCTATCTACTTAGTGATAATTGATAGTTTCTCGAAATGGTCAGAAATTTGTAATAAACTCTTTACGTGAATTGTTTGAAATTTGGTATTCTAGAGAAGATAGTGTCAGACAATGGAACGCAATTTGTGTGTAGGGAAATTTAAACAAAAATATAAAACGTTTATAGTAGAATATATAGCTACAACGCCATACGATCCCAAATCTAATGGACAGGCAGAATCTGTAGATACCTTGAAAACAGCCCTTGGAAAATCGTATTAAGAAGTCACGTATTAAGTAGATCACCAGAGGCACTGATGGCTGGAAGGAAAGTAAAATCAGTATTTGATAAATTGCTGCACAGTAAGAATAGAAAACGTGCCAGGGAAGTTATAGCAAGATTCTTTAAAGTTAATGAAAAGGTGGATATGAGGGCATACAGGAATGGAAAGTAGAATTGGGAAGATAGCGTAATTACCAAATGCACGGGTAAAACGTAGAAAAGGCATGCAGAAGAGACATAGAAACCAACTGAAAAGTAGATTCGTCGAAATTTAACCAAAGAAGATGGAAGAACCTTTGGAATGGTTGTATGATACATTCCAATGTCACTGAAGGAGATTGAACTCAGGCGTACAAATGAGAGGGAAAGAAAAAGCACAGAGTTTCTGAAAACAGATGCCAAGCACCAAAAAAAAAAAGAAAAAGATAAATTGTACGAAAAAATCCCCCAGAAAAGAGGGTGGGGGTGAATAAAAAAATTATTGTTCAATAAAGTGACATTTATTGCGAAAAACTTAAAAGTCGGGGTGCAGGGAATTCGTAATAATGTTACACCCCGCCTGCGTGACGACTGGAATAACATAGTCGCTGTAAGTATTTCGTTATTACCCACAGGGGGCTAAACATAGAGGAGACAAACAAAGACAGGCGAACAGATTAAGTCGATTAGATCGATCCCAGTGTGTTACTAGTACTTATTTAATCGACTCCGAAAGGATGAAAGGCTAAGTCGACCTCGGTGGAATTCGAACTCAGAACGTAACGGCAGACGAAATGCGGCTAAACATTCCGCCTGACGTGCTAACGCATCTGCCAGCTCACGGCTTTCATAATCAGTATAAGTGTTTCGACAGGCATGTAAGGTGCTGAAGGCCATACTTACTGTCCTGTAAGGCTTGCTTGTTAGTTTGTGCTCGCTAATTGTACAGCCGTATGAATATACAGTCCTTATTTATGTTTTTCTGCTAGATTTTACTGTGGTAACTTTTAAAGAATTCATTGTGTAATTCAAGTCAGACATATTTTTTCTTTGTCCGGTGTACCTAATTCTGCATAAAATCAGTAGGGAGTTGTTTCCCTTTATTTCAATGCAAAAAGAAGTGACTTACATTCTCGAAAACTATTTCACACTATTGACGAACATCGGGCAGAGGGAAAAGGATGGCGCTTGATAAATAAAGAGACGTACCAGAGTACGTAGTTTGCAGTCAGAGGCAGCTGCGTCTTTCTCTTTGAGAGCAACCATTTTGGCCACACAGTTACGGTTGGAGGTTTGTGCTAGACGTGGATTTATGCTTTGAATTGTGTTTTGAATTATTACGTGAATTTAAATATGTCTGAAATTTGAACTTGTTTGAATTTTGAACTTGTCTGAGTTTTGAAGTTATCTGAATTATGTATCGATGCATGTTACAGATTTCACTATGGAGAGACGGACGTACGCATCGGTAACTGAAGAAAGTGAGTCAGCAGTGGGAATAATGATCGATGATGAATTAAAAGTCAGGATCCATAGACATCACTGTAGAAAGTATTAATGACAGAAAGAAATGCGTCAAGAAGGAGGCTGGACCAATAGTGGTTCAGCCTCCATTAGACATCGTTGAAGACATGGACAAACACACCATAGTCTACAGATGTGAGAATATGAAGAGTTGGCGGATCGAAAATCCGCCCTTGAGTACTGCGACAAAAATATTTTCAAAGATTCTCGAAAATATTACCTACTATGTCAGGGGCCTGAAATTTGGGACCCTAGAATTTCGGTTTGATAACGAAGAACGGGTGAGATGTTGGGCGAATAAGTCAATTATAGACCAGGAGTGGAATTTCTTCCCTTGTATATGGGAAATAGATGTGTACAAATAAGGATAGGAGGGGCTTATCTGGAAACGAAGTCAGAGTGGCTGGTAGCAGCCGTTCTGGAGAACGCGGAGGACTCCTATGATGTCGATATTGTAAACAAGACCGAGACCGTCAAACATTGGGGATATGGACTCACGATATTTGCTTTGTTGTCAGAGAACGACGTAAGGTGTCTCTCAGACAAAGTAACGTTTTTAATAGTTGGCGTCTTAACGTAATAGAGTGTGTTTGCTCTTATGTCATGGATTTAAAGAAACAGGGAACTTTAAAGAAGATTGCCTCAAAGCAAAACAGGCAGAAACCGAAGAAAATATAGTGGACGAGGAGGAGGGGTTGCAGAAAAACTGGGTGAATCTGGGGCGATAGCAGAGTCCGTGGCAGATCACCACGGTGTATGAAGATATCTCGACTGATAGCGAAGTGGAGAGTGGCTCACCTAGAGCAAAAAAGAAGATCCAAAAAGACAAAAGAGATGAAAAGAAATAAATAAGCTTACCGAAGTGGAAGATGGCGAGAAGGACGAGAACATACAAAAGATATAAATTACAATAAGTAGCAGCAGAAGCAAAGAAACCAATGATAAAGAAAACAAAGAAGAAAATCTGAGCAATTCAGAAGAATCACCAAAGTATCTCTATGCAGTGAGTTATCTCAAAGGAACAAAAGCGGAAAAGGAAATTCTGGCTGTAGAAAATCTATCAGAATTAGAATTGGGAAAGGCAGCGAGCTAGAGAACCATTAGCGCGTTGAGCGAAATGCCAAGCAGTATTTCGTCCTCCACTACGTTCTGCGTTCAAATTCTGCCGAGGTCAACTTAGCCTTTCATCTTTGCGAGGTCGATAAATTAAGTACCAGCCACGTACTAAGGGCAATCGAATCAACTAATCCGACCACCTTGTCTGTCCTTGTGTGTCCCCTCTATGTATAGGAATTTGTGGGTAATAAAGAAATAAGAATCATTAGCACGTCAGGCGAAATATTTGGCGGTATCTCGTTTGTATTTACGTTCTGAGTTCAAATTCCGCCGAGGTCAACTTTGGTTTTCATTGCATACTTAGGTCAATCTAATCAACTAGCCCGGCCACCTTGTGCGTCCTTGTTCCCCCCCCTCTATGTATAGCCCCATTGTAGGTAATAAAGAAATAATAAGAATTAGAATTGGGATTTTTGTTGTTGAAAAAGTCGACACTAAAAAAAAAAAAACTCTTTAAAAAGTTTCCAACGGAAACTAGTAAGCTGGGGAAGAGGTTTCGAGGCCGACCACTGACCAGAAAAGTAAAATGTTCAGGTTTAAAAACTGTGTAAATGTAACTTTTGAATAATTTTATGAATAACAATAAAGAGACATAACAGAGCGCTCAATTTGGGGGGTTGAAGTTGGCTGTCTTCAATTCTGTATTTTGTTTATTTTGCTTTCTTTTCTTTCTCTCTCTGATTCTTGTGTTTTACTCTTCTTCTTGTGTTTTATTTCTATTTTGTATATAATTGAATGTAAAAAGGCGGTGAGCTGGCAGAATTGTTAGTGCACTGGGTGAAATAGCGGTTTTTCGCCTGCCGTTAGGTTCTGAGCTCAAATTCTGCCGAGGTCGACTTAGCCGTTCATCCTTTCGGGGTCGATTAAATAAGTACCAGTATCACTCTGGGGTTGATCTAAATGACTTAACCTGCTCGTCTGTCTTTGTTTGTCCCCCTCTATGTTTAGCCCCTTGCGGGTAATGATGAAATATATAATTGAATGTAAATTTTGAATCTTTCATTTTAATTTTGCTATCGTTTTAATTATGCTATTGTTTGGTTTTACTTCCACGTTTGACTGTCCTTGTTTGTCCCCTCTGTCTTGTGCCCTGGTGGCAAATAAAGAAACAAGAGACAGTCGTGCCTCTACTAGTTAGCGTTCTTCCCTGAATTAGGTGATGTTCTGCGTTCTCAAAATTGAGTGGAAAGTTTATCAATTAATTTATTGTAATTTAATATACTGTGCAAAGTTTTGAAAATATTGAATGTTGTATTACAGGTGAACTTGTACTCACGCCGTCTGTTAACATAAACGGAGTAACGTATGCGGGAGCTGCGGTTGCCAGCAACAGTGTAAAACAACCTCCGGAGATTGTAGACATCAAGTTAGACTTGAGTGAAATAGCAAATACAAAGGAACTGATGAAAAGGGATGGCATGTATGTTTATTTAAACTCCACCGGCAAGCACAGCAGAAGTATAAAAAAGAAAACAGTTCAATTTAGAACTATGAATGCGATAGAAAAAATTGAGAATGCACCAATCGAAGAGATAGAAGAAATAATGGAAAATATGAAGGGATGCGTAGTTTTTTTTTACACCAGAGTACGCAGTAATTTTCGAAAATGAGGAGACAGCAAAAGAGCAACAACAAAAAACATGCAACGTAAACAAGGACATCAGAAAAATGGTGGATGTTCCCTATGTATATGGGACGCAGAATCGCAAGAGTGAGGATAGACGTCATTTCTCCGGAGTGGGTGGTGGCTTCCATGTTAAAGGATATACAGATGGTGTGCAAAGTAATAAGTGCTAATAGAACAAAGGTCGTAAATTGGTGGGGTACGGACTCGAAGTCTACCTCTCGATAACAGAAGTTGACTACAGAGAGTTGCCGTAAGTAGTGGTGTGCAGCGAAAAAAATAGAATGTGGTTATAGGGGGTCGCCTACCAACTTGTTAACAGTGTCACCAGTCGGGGCACATACAAAAAAACTGCCAGCACAAGTCCGAGAGAGGAATAAAAATAAATAAAAAATACTTTAGAAGAAGGGATGCCGGAGGAGGAAGAGAAACAATGGCGAAAGAGGGGTGTAGAATCACCTTAAAGAAAGAGGAGAAAGAAGAGAATAATTGTTAGAAATGGAGAACCAGAACCAGTAATTGAAAAAGTGTGTGCAGGGGTACCACGTCGGAGGAAGGTGCTATGGAGAAGGCAAAGGTGGAGTCGGTGGAGGAGGAACCTCAAATGGAATTTGTAATAAAGCACAAGGCCGGTTCGGACACGGACGACTCCATTGAGGAATTTTCGAATAAAAATATAAATGTTAAAACAAAGAATTCCAAAAGTAAGTGTATAATCGAGGATGAAAAGGACTGCATAAGAATAACTTGTTCAGTTCAGGGAGGATATAATAGAAGTAGGGGAAGAGTAGACAGCACCCAAATCCAGAAACAATTGGGTGAGAATTGCATAAATATTATCTGATTAAACCATCATGGATGGTGAACATTAAGGAGCGGGCTGAGAGTAGGGCTCAATTCGTAGACGTTCATATTCATTCTATAATTGTCATTCATGTTCATTTATATGTTGATTCTCCTCCCTACTGTGGTGTCTTGTCTGTTCTTGTTTGACCCGTCTATTTCGACTCCGTGGTTAATAAAAAAAATCGTATCTTTACTGGTTTACTAAGTATATTGTATTCTGAAGTGGGTGTTGCAAAAAGATTGATAATGGCCGTCGAGTTTTTTTTTTCTTTTTTGCGTGCAATCTGCAACTGGTTGGGAAGAGAAGTGATTTTATAATTTTCGAGTTATCTCCAGATCTGAACCCAGCCTAGATATAAAATTTACCACTCAAGAACGGACACAGTTCATTTAATGGCCTTCCATAATGTTTTCGTCTCTCACAAATCTTGTCTAAGTGTCGTACAGTATGAGTGAATTCAGAACCATTTAATTGAAAAGAAATATTTTATTCATAACCATGCAGTCTTAATCATAGTAATTTTACGAACGAACAAGGAAGCTGTTACGCGTTTGATTGAACTGCTCAGTAATAGGTTCATTCTCTTTAAAATTACATCCTACCGTTTTTATGAAAAAAATAAAATAAAATAAAATAAAGAGTAGCTATGTGGTAAGTAGCTTGCTTACCAGCCACATGTTTTCGAGTTCAGTCCTACCGCGTGGTACCTTGGGCAAGTGTCTTCTACTATTGCCTTAGGCCAACCAAAATCTTGTGAGTTAATTTGGTAGGCGGAAACTGGAAGAAGCCCGTCATATTATATATATATATATATATATATATATATATATGGGGGGAACTGTATTTGTCCCCACCCCCACCATTGCTTGACAGCCGGTGCCGGTGTGTTTGCGTCCCCATCACTTTGATGTTCAGTAAAAGAGGTCGATAAAATAAGTACTGGGCTTACAAAAAAAAAGAATAAGTTCTGGGATCGATTTGTTCGAATAAAGGTGGTGCTCCAGCATGGCCGCAGTTAAATGACTGAAACACGTAAAAGAATAGAAGAATAGATTGTAATCTCTAAAATACACAAAAATAAGACATGTTTATGGCTCGAACGTCTTTGATAATAAATACGTTAGATCAGAGCTCACCCGAAGTAAACATGTTTCACTGTCCTGTGGTGTGTTTCTCTTTTAACAGCAAAGTATTTCTGGGTTCTGTCATGAAACCCAGTACTCGTAAACCAGATACTTAACCCATTTGCCATAGTGGTAAAAAAATTGCAATACTCCTCCTCCACACGCTGAATGGGACGCCATTCCGTCGCAGGGTTATCCTCCAAGATATTGCTGGAACTCATTTACAGCCGTGCGGACCAAAGCAACCCGAACTGAAGCATTTTACTCAAGAACACAACGCACAACTCGGTTCGAGGATCGAAGTTACAACTTTACGATCGCAAATGCAACACCTTCAACCATTAAACCACACACCTTCACGGGAAACTGTTTCTAGATTCCACTTCAAACGTATGCCATAAGATTAAGTTATTTTTACTTTCGTTACATCCATTACAGAATCAACATATTTTATTTGACTCTTTCTGTTCTATTCTTTTATTCCTTTTATTATTTTACGTGTTTTACGGCGGCCATTGCAGGGGCACCACATTTTTAGTCGAAGAAATCTACCCCAAGACTTATTCTTTGTAAGCTTAGTACAAAATGTATCGAACTCTTTTGCTGAACCGTTAATCTACGAGAACGTAAATACACCAGCATCGGTTGTCAAGTGATGGTGGACAAACACACTCACACATACATACATACATACATACATACATACATACAT
>JACXVO010010576.1:16978-30337 GCA_015501135.1 Hapalochlaena maculosa
TATATATATATATATATATATTACATTGGTGTCCCGCCGTCTTTGATCATTCACAGTTTTTCTTCAAAATTACCATAACAAGGTTTGCCTCGTTCTTTGAATGACTAATGTTATGAAATAATTACTTTTTACTCTTTGCTGCTCGGTAATTTCATTCTCTCATCATATTCTTTGACTTTTAGAACGAGGAGAGTTTTTCAAGAAATGACGTGCTTTCAAAATGAATCTTGTTTAATATTTTTATAAATTATCTTTTATATATGATAATTACTATTTTATATATATGTAAACGTGATGTGTATCTAACCGCAAAGCTTAAAGCTAAGCTTAAATTGACCGAAATCTTGTTTGCACTTGTTTTCAATCATGACATGACTTGTTAGCTATGCTGTATGTGCGTGTATTGTGATTTGTATTGTAAGCACCTCAGACTAAAACAAAAGCAATTAACAATATTCATATTTTCTTGCTCATTAGGATGGCTTTTTGCTATAATTACACATTGGTGTCCCACCGACTTTGATCATTCAGTTTTTCTTTAGCAGGAGTTTCAAATTATTCTTTCTCTTTGTTACCACCAATTTTCATAGCTTGGCCATTGTTTTTTTTTTTTTCGTAATTTGTATATAACATTACGTAACTTTGACTCTCGAAAGGAGATTTTTTGCAAAATGTCATTAAAAAAATGCTTTTCAAAGAGTTAACAAAATCAGGAAGGGGCGGAGAGAAATATTCCGAAACTCTTACCCCGTTCCCCTCTTTTTAATGTTATACATAATTGTAATTTTCACGCTAAAAAATGTATGGTTGTAAAATTTCATTAAAAAAAACATTCTGCAAATTACAAAAAAATATACTGCCATTCTCGAGTTAGTTTCGTTTTTAAAATGCTTCTTAAATCTGTTAGTCATTTATTATTTGTATGTAAATCAACAAATAAAACACTTGACTTTTTGAAGAGTTTTTTTCCAGTGTCTAATTTTACAAGCTGAATTTCTTTGCCATAGATACAACTTGTGACTGGATTACAAACTATTGACCGATATAGCATGCTATTGACCTGTGATCAGCTCTTGCATAACTACTCCCTTGTTAAGGACAAACTATATATACAATGCGCTTGGCTTTATACACACTTTTTACAGAGGAGTCATTCATTAAGAAAACACAAAGATCCTACATATTTTATGATTCTCAGTTGGTTGATTTTTGCCAGACCAACAAAGCACTAAATGCATTGAAATTTGCCTTATTTATTGTATATAACACGATTTCAAATTGTAAAAGTGTTTAGGATTTGAAAGGACATTTTTGACAAGTTTACGAGCTTGTTTTTTTACTATAACGGACCTGCTACTTATAATTCCAGTGAACAATTTTTATCTATTAATTATTTGTTTGCCCTAATTGTTTTTGTAAGGTATTTTCTTTTATTCTTTTACACGTTTCAGTCATTTGACGGCGGCTATTTTAGAGCACAGCCATTAGCCAAATAAATCGACCACAGGGCTTATTTTTTATCGGTCTATTTTGCCGAACCGATAAGTGACGAAGATTCAAACACTCCAGCATCGGTTGTCAAGCGATGGTGGGGAAACAAATACAAACACCCACACATCCATATACGTCAGGCTTCTTTCAGTTTCCGTCTACCAAATCCACTAACAAGGCTTTGGTTGGTCTGAGGTTATCGAAGACATTCGCCCAAGCTGCCACATAGCGCGACTGAACCTGGAATCCTGTGGTTGGTAAGCAAACTACTTGTCGAAATACTATTTTAAATGTATGAAATGTTTGCTAAACAATGGGTTCATAATACTTGTCTTATCTGCATCTCGATAGTTCCACGAGATGAATTGTGGTTGGAATAGGAAGCACCTGTTTCAGATAGTATTCTGAGATCTCGCGTTACAGACACTTAAATAAGCTAAGGTATGTAGAATACTCCTGCATGCATAGATGTGTGTGGTTTGAACCAAATCTATTGGTACTCACATTGCACATTAGTGCATTTATTGTTGTTGCTTAGTGCCAAGTATTCCAAACATGGCCATCCCATAGTTTTAGTGTTTCAGTGTACTTTTAGACCTCATCATCCAGTATCATTTCTCTAAAGTGAGAGCAATATGATTTGAGCAAGATTTGGTTGTTACTTGCAACAATGAGCATGTAGGGACTTGAATTAGCTTGAAATTTTACACAAGTAATATTCTTTTATTCTTTTACGCATTTCAGTCATTTCTTTTACTGTGGCTATGATGGTGCACCACTTTCACTTGAAAAGATTGACCTCAGTCCTTATTTTATCAGGTGATGGTAGGGGGGACAAATACAGACACACACTTGCACACATATATACGACGGGCTTCTTTGAGTTTCCATCTACCAAATCCACACGGCTTTGGTCGGCCGAAGGCTATAGTAGAAGATACTCACCAAAGGCGCCACGTAATGGGACCGATCCTGGAACCATATGGCTGGTAAGCAATATCTCCTGTGCCTATAATGTTTATTTCAATAAATGTTGAACAGGGAGGGGGGAAAATCTTGAAGCAATATCTAATGCAAACGTTAAGCAGCAGTTAACCTAGCAATCTTTTAATAGTTAAGTTGACCTGGCAATGTTTTGACTTGTGGTGGTTGACTGGGTAATGTATTCAATTGCAGCACTAGTGATTTCAAATTAGTAAATAGATGTAGGAGTGACTGTGTGGTAAGTAGTTTGCTTACCAACCACATGGTTCTGGGTTCAGTTCCAGTGTGTGGCTCCTTGGGCAAGTGTCTTCTACTATAGCCCCAGGGAGTGAATTTGGTAGATGGAAACTGGAAGAAGCCAGGCTTACAAAGAAGTCCTGGGTGATTTATTCAATTAAAAAGGAGGTGCTCCAGCATGCTCGTAGTCAAATGACTGAAACACTTAAAAAGAGTAATAGAATCAGTTGTGAATCCCCCTACCTCCAATGTATGCTGTATTAACTTGTATCTGAAATGTTCAAGGCAGAAAGCATTTTCAGATGATTCAGTTAGAATTTTGCAAGATGACTACAATTGATCTGATGAACATGCTTCAATAAGTTCACCCTTCAATAAGTTCACATATTTTGACCGTGTTATCTATGGGCCACCATTTCCATTGTGATACATATCCTCATCATCATAAGAATCATCTGAATTGGAGACAGTTTCTTGTTTCACCATCGGTCATGTAATTATCAATGTTGGTAGTGAAGACACATGGCCTAGTGGTTAAGAGTTTTGACTCATGATTGTAATGTGTGTTCAATTTTGGAATTGTTCTGTGCTACATTCTTGAGCAAGGCACTTCATTTCATGTTACTCCAGTTTGCTTATCTGGAAATGAGCATGAACTGAGTGTTTGTGTAACTCCCTCCCCCTGCCGTGGCTGTCACCTCCTCGATGTACCTCTGTGTGAAAGGGTTTGGAGATTGAAGAGAGTGTCTGAGTCTGCTCATGGCTGATTAAGAACTTAAAACAATTAATGAAAGCATGGTACACGTTACTCAACCACATTCACTTGTGAGTGACAGTTGGCTCTTTATTATAAAAACAGCTCCTGTGTAGACAGACTCTGGCATAGTTTTTTTTGCATAAGTAAAGAAATTTAGTGACCTCATCACATTTGTTACACGGAGTCTTTCAAATTCAGCACTTGTCTATCATTGTTGTCGAAAATATTATGTATGTTCAAGAGTGTTAGTTACTTGGTCCAATATATCGACAACTTTGTAATATCCTTTCACAGTAAATTCCTATTAGTTGTCCACACTTGTGCCTCTGTTCACATTTGCCAGCATGTCATTCAAGAAGCTATACATCATCTAGAAATCTTTTAGTGATTTCTGGAATTTTCTTTTAGTGGTGCTTGTCTCTGTCCAAAATTTCAATTTTGAAGGTTTTGGATTTGGGTATTTTGGTTAAAGGATAATCAATTTATACTTCCGTTATTTCATTAAAGCATAATACAGAGAGCTAAGTATTTTTGGCTCTGTTTGAATAATAATAATAATAAGGGTTGCAAATTTCAATGCAAATCACTTTTCATGCCTTTTCTAAGGAAAATGAAATCTACATTAAAAAAACAAAACAACCAAATTTGAAATAATAAATAATGGATGTCAGAAGATTTTAGTGGTTATTTAAACTGGCAATTGTCATACTTCTAAACAAAGCACCACTGTGTGTTAAAAAGTTCAATTCCCAACCACATGGTTTCAGGTTCAGTCCCATTGCATGGTATCTTCTATTATAACTCCATAAAACTTTTCTACTCAAGGTACAAGTTCACAAATTCTTGGGGATGGGGCAAGTTGATTAGATTGACTCCAGTATAGAATTGGTATTTAATTTATCGATCCCAAAAGGATGAAAGGCAAAGTCGACCTCAGTAGAATTTAGACTCAAAATGTACAGAAAGACGAAATACTGCTAAGCATTTTGCCTGGCATTTCCTTTTTTTTTTTAATTGTTTCAGTCATTTGACTGCGACCATGCTGGAGCACCGCCTTTAGTCGAACACATCGACCCCAGAACTTATTCTTTTGTAAGCCCAGTACTTATTCTATCGGTCTCTTTTGCCGAACCGCTAAGTGACGGGGACACAAACACACCAGCATCGGTAGTCAAGCGATGGTGGGGGTACAAACACAGACACAGAAACACACATTAAGAATATATATACATATATATGACGGGCTTCTTCCAGTTTCCGTCTACCAAATTCACTCACAAGGCTTTGGTCGTCCCGAGGCTATAGTAGACGCTTTCCCAAGGTGCCGTGCAGTGGGACTGAACCCGGGACCAAGTGGCTAGTAGACAAACTACTTACCACGAGGCCACTCCTGCACCTATGCATGCTAATGTTTCTTTTTCTTTGTTACTCTCAAGGGGCCATACATATAGTGGACAATCACAGACAAGGTAGCTGGGCCAGTTGATTAGATTGACCCGAGTATGCAACTGGTACTTAATTTATCGACCCCGAAAGGATGAAACACTAAGTCGACCGTGGCGGAATTTGAACTCAGAACGTAGTGACAGATGAAGTATCACTAAACATTTCGCCTGGCATGCTAACGTTTCTTTTTCTTTATTACTCACAAGGTACTATACATAGAGGGGACAAACAAGGTAGATGGGCCAATCAATTAGATTGACACCTGTATATGACTGGTACTTAATTTATTGGCCCCAAGAGGAGAAAAGGCTAAGTTGACTTCAGTTGAATTTCAATTCAGAACATAAAGACAGGCGAAATACCGCTAAACATTTCGTCCGATATTCTTTATTCTTTTATTCTTTTAATTGTTTCAGCCATTTGACTGCGGCCATGCTCCTTTAGTCGAACACATCGACCCCAGAACTTATTCTTTTGTAAGCCCAGTACTTATTCTATCGGTCTTCTTTTTGCCGAACCGCTAAGTGACGGGGACACAAACACACCAGCATCGGTTGTCAAGCGATGGTGGGGGGACAGACACAGAAACACAGGTTAAGAATATATATATATATACATATATACTACGGGTTTCTTCCAGTTTCCGCCTACCAAATCCACTCACAAGGCTTTGGTCGGCCCGAGGCTATAGTAGAAGACACTTACCCAAGGTGCCGTGCAGTGGGACTGAACCCGGGACCATGTGGCTGGTAGACAAACTATTTACCACGAGGCCACGCCTGCACCTACGATATGCTAACGTTTCTGCCAGCTCACTGTCTTACACCTCCATACCAACCAAAGCCTTGGATAGTTGTAAACAAGCATCCATATCATAGAAGCAGTGGTGTTTATTTCCAGGCTTTCATCAAAATTTGTCCCGGTGAGGGTTGCTGACTAGAAGGTTATCTAACCATAGAAATTCTGTTGCATTGAGTTCTGATGACCCATGCAAGCTTAGAAAAAGTGATTGTTGAAACTAGGGGGCGTATGATGTCCTATTTTAATTTAAAATTTTCTGCTCCTTACTTCTTGATGGTATATTCAAGATCATTTCCATATTTGATATAAACCTACAAATTTGTAACGTTTAAATTTGTTTAGAAAGACACTAGATATAAAATTTAAATACAGTTCATCTACAGCTAGCTGCCTTTCTTGTTGCCAAGCTCACCTTTTTCTAAACAAGCTGACATTTCCCCATAGCTGGACATGTTTTTGCAGAATATTCAAAATGGGATACTGCTTGTATGACAGTGACACTCATTCATAATTATGTCAAAATGAGACGCATGCAAAATGCACACACACAAGGACACACACGCACGCATACATGATGGGCTTCTTTCAGTTTCCATCTACCAGATCTATTCTCAAGATTTTGCTTGAATTTGGGCTAAAGTAGAAGACATTTGTCCTAAGTGCAATGCAGTGTGACTGAATGTGAAACTGTGTTTATGCAACAAACTTCTTAATGACTCAAGCCATGCCTGTGCCTTTTAACAAAAAATTCTGAATTTAAAATCTTGTGATTATTTCTGAAGGTTTTACCAGGTTTATTTTTTAGGACACAAGTTTTTTTTTCCATCTCTAATAGGAAGTACTTTTTGCGCATCATAATTGAACACTAAAAGTTTTGTTCATTATTGGTAGCAATCGTAATTACAGGGGAAGTTTGTAACATCAATGTTGTTTCTCTTCTGTTTATTCATTATTTATGAATAGAGTTGATGCAATGGCAACTGTACTTCAGCTACCAATAGACAAAGGATTTGAGTTTGTGTGTCCTCTCCTGGAAAAGCCAATTCTAATCAGACTAAATCTCATTCTGTGATAAATGGATTTAAAATAAGCATATGTTATTCAGTTAATTTTTAATGTATGTAGAAAGACTATTAAAATTAGGTAATTTATAACATTTAAAATTTTAGTATCGGACAAAAAGAAATAATTCTAAAAAAAAAATTCATACTTATTAAGAATATTTTTTAAAATAACGGTTTGATTTAACAAAAATATTAAACTAGTTACAAAGACATCTAATTTTATACAATGTTTCTACCTAATTAAAAATTAAGCATTAAATACATGTAACTATTCTCCATAGAATTTGTTTTTGTTTGAAAAAGTCCAGACACCATTTTTAGCTGAATGTTTTACTTGATGGTATAAAAAATGGGAATTATATTAATATTTTAGTTATTGCAGTAGATGAATTAACTTTGTAATTAACTTTAAGAGGCAAAGTTTTAACTTAGAAAGGATTTCTCATTTGTTTTTTGGATTGTCCTAAAACAATTTAATTTCTTTGGTTACATTTACAGAGTGAATAATTTGTTACCTACCATCAAAAAAATTTGCTTCACAACCACATGGTTTCAAGTTCAGCCCTACTGTGTGGCACCTTGGTTAAGTGCCTTTCAGTATAGGCCCAGTCTATCCAGAGTGGATTTGTTAGGCAGAAACAGATACAATACTGTTGTGTGTATTTATCTTTGATATCACATGATATACTTGTTTCCAATCTTCCATAAAAATGTTTTCTGGCCCTGATAAAATATCACTTTGCTTGAAAACATGTGAGGATTGGCAACAGGAATGGCATCTGGTCTTGGAAACTCTGCATCAGTAAAACCCCTCTGACTCATGCAAGCATGGAAAAGTAGGTGTTAAATTATGATAATGGTGGTGAAATAGCCTTTGTTTTTTGTGAAGTGAAAACATGTACATAATATATTATTAACATCTATAAATAGGTATTTCCTCTTTGCATTCACTGTTGCAATGTTCTCTCTATTCTGACTATAAATTTTCTCCAAACCTTGTTCTTTTTTATGTTTTTGTTTCCTTTTAGGTTTGCTGAAAGTCAGGTGATTACATAAGACACTAGTTAGTTACAATTTCTTGTCACCTGCTACTACTTTAAAGAAATGTATCCTAGCAATGTTATCAGATGATTCTGTATACCCCCCCCCAAAAAAAAAACCCCATACAGACTTTTTTAATATTAAGGCTCAGTTGAATGAAAACCTCTTTTTTTAGTGTGTGCATTTCTGGTTTTGTTTGCCCATTAAATACCAAAAAGGATGCATAGCTGTTAGCAATGAAAAGAATCCTGTTTTACAACCTTGTTTCTTGTCAAACCTGCATTGTAAAACAGCACACGTCATATGATTTGCATTGTCAATTTTCATATAGAGCTATGTTCGAGTTTACATTTCAGTCATAGAGACCATGAAAATTTGAACTAAGCACTGCTGGTTTTTACCTTCATATTTATGTGGCTAGTCTTGTGAAATGAGATTCAACTTTGTTTTCTTCATTTCTTAGGTCTGCATTACAGCTGTTGCTGATAAATTTCATATTCCTTGTGTTTTCAAATAGGAACTATTTGTGAATGCCCTTACAGTGGCCTCTTTCACAATGTGTAAAACTTCTTCCATTGCTGTCATTTCCAACTAAGTTAAAACTTAAAATAGTATGTTGCAAAGTTAAATTTATGATAGTTATATTTATTCCCACTTAAAAGGCAATTATTTTTATAGTGGTTACTTTACAGAAAAGTCCTAGTTCTAGTGACTTATTAGTTTTCACCAAAATATAAGCAAATGTTTACCTGTATTATTTTTGTCCAGATATTCATTGACTGAATTTGGTTCTCATAAATATTTCAGATTATCTGACACCTGAAAACATTGATTATTTATTTGCATTGTTGTCTTTCTATTGTTATTTCATAGATGTAGTATTGTTTTTTTTTTTTAATGATGACAGTACAGGTTTGGGCACTCGGGATTCAAATTCAGAGCACTGATACCTAATTGGTCTTTACCTGAATGAAAATTCTCCATTATGTGTATGTATAGATCAGAGACAAAACCGTTACTATTGATTGTATCGGGCCTAGTGGTTAGTGTATTGGAGTTATAATCATAAGGTCATGGGTTTGATTCCTGCACTAGACAACGTCTTTGAGCAAAGCACTTCATATTTTGCTACACCAGAAAATGAGCATTAATTTAGTACTGTTCTCCTTCCAGCTATCACATTCTTCATATTCCATTGGCTGAAGTGCAGAGAGATATCTATATCTGTTTGCAACTAACAAGTACCTTACACAATTAGTGAAAACATTGTTCAGGTTACTAGGTCATACTTGAAGGTTATAGTTTTATGGGCATTAAGTTTAACATAAGCTAAAGAAGAATTATAATAAAATTTAAACAAAATAAAGCATTTTTATATATTTTAGTTTTTCAATACTTATTTTTAATTGAACTGTAATGATTTTCTTAAACATAAAATTTGTAAAGAAATTGGTTTTCTTTAATAAAATGTTCCATTATTAATTTTATGGCTATTGGTTTAAAATCTGCTGACATGTGTTCTATCCTTAATTAAAAAATAATTTGTTAGGTTCTGATTTGCAACAACTACAGTGTGCAGAGCAATGGTTTTGAAAATGATAATATCTACAGCCATTCAATCATGCATATATCTGGCACTTTTCTCAAACATTAATTACTGAACACTCAGACATCCTTGGCTCACACATATTTGCTGTTAATAGTTTTAGAGAAGACTTGAGTAAGCCAGCTGTTAGATTATATGGAATTTTGTGGTTCCTAAAATTTCATTTTGGGACTGCTAATCTAGATGTTAAATTCAAGTGAAGCTTGTGCTTATCAGTCTTGGTCTTTCATTGGCTGGTGGGAATTAAAAGCTCAAGTCAATGAACTCACTTCATGCAGTTGTATTGCCAGGAGTACATTTTACTTGCTTGTAAAATTAACTGATAATATGCAACGGCTGTACATATGGTCAGCTCCTTGAAAGAAAAGCTGTGTATAAGAGACATTGAATGTAGTGTGTAAGAAAGATGACTGCGCTAGTATGGCCATGTGATGTGTATGGACAAGAATAGCAGTGTAAAGAAGTGCCAATCTCTAAATGTGGAGGGGACTCGGGGTAGAGACAGACCCAGAAAGATGTGGTCTGAAGTGGTGAGGTCTGACCTCCGGGCCTTGGGCCTCACTAGGGAAATGACCAGTGACTGAAAACCCCTGGTACAGTGCTGTACTTAAGAGGACACATTAAGTCTGATGTAGCCTTATCTGTTGCTGCAAGCAGACAAATCACCTCTCAAGACACACTCTTCAGCTGGCTCTCTCGGTATCATGTAGGAACATCTATAAGTGGTCAAAATTGTGGTCTAGGTAGTCCTGTGGCTATGGACGTAGCACCTGTATTGGTGGCACATAAAATCAACAAACACAGTCAAGGAAGTTGTTGGTGCCAGACAATTGGCATCCGTGTTGGTGGCACATAAAATCGCCAAAATAACCCGTGTCATGTGAATGGCACATGTGTAGGTGGCATGTAAAAACACTCCCACTCTTGAAATGGTTGGTGTTAGGAAGGGCATCCAGCTGTAGAAACCGAGCCAAGCCAGACAGGATCTTGGTGTGGTCAACCAACCTGCCAGCCCCGGTCAAAAGTGTCTAACCCATGCCTGCATGGACAATGAACACTAAATGATGTTGATGATCACTTTAATTATGGCAAAATTTAACTTTTAGACAAACCCCTTTGAAACATCCACAAGTGTATTCAATATGATTTAATGATCAATGCTGTTGTACAGTTTTGCATAAGGTGGTGTGGGTTACTTCAAAATAAGGCATAAGTAACAAAGAAATAATACTTGCAATAAAATTCCAATTAAAACCTGGATATATATATATATATATATATATATATATATATATATATATATATATATATATATATAAATAAGGTGCAGCAGAAAAACTTACTCTTGTTGCTTTGATGCTTATTAGCTAATGAAGCTATGTAAATGATAACAATGTCTTCAAGTAGCTAATGTTTATAGTGTTTTATTTTACAGCTACCATTGTGGTTCAGGCTGGGGTATATTGTGTATTTGCTTTTTAAATGTTTGTCAACCTGTAAAATATTCGAGGTTTTTTGCCATTCTTTGTGCTTGCCAGCTTTGTTCTTTCATTGGTTGGCAAGAATTAAAAGCCCAAGTGATTTGTTGTGCATTTTGTTCATTCATGGTTGGGTGTACAGATTTTATCCTCTTTTTGTTTGAAATTTGAAGCTGAGTGTGGGACAAAAATAAAGGAACACTCAATAAGTAACAGCAGTAAACAAGTAGTAAATCACACAATTATCAAGATTGGGAGTGCGCACATTTTTATCTAATGTCACTTATCCCAAATAATGTACCTTCTGTGCTACACATGTCCAAGTGGTAGAGAGTGGCTCAACTTGAGGATGTTTAGGTTTGACATAAATTTTATCTGTGCAAAGGCACCTATAAGTATTGGTATGTACTTAGTTCACAAAATTACAATGTAAACATGTCCTGTATGGAGATTTTGGTCAACATCAGCAAAGCATTGTGGACAATTATAGTTTGCATGTGAAGGCATTAAGCTTTCACAGTTCTCTTATGTATCTGAAGAGACATTTAATGAAGACATAGAAAGTGGAGAAAAACCTAAAATTTACACAAAAGCCAGCTTCTAAATTTACTCCCCAACATCATTACCATTTGGCATGTGATGACTCAAGGCCTTGTTGTGCTTCTGTCTACTTTAGATTGTATGTCAAGCTAATGATATAATAAACTTTTTAAAACTAAGTTATGGTTAATATTTTTAAATGACTTAACCACAACCTAACTTACAATAAATTGATTAGATGCAACCTTGGGTGCATAGTTAAAAACTATATATATATATATATATATATATATATATATATATATATATATATATATATATATATTGGGACTGTGTGGTTTGGAGTTTGATTCCACTATGTGAATGGCATACTATGCTATTGATGCACCTTGAAAGTGAAAGTGGTTGAATAAGCCTGTCATGTGTTTATCTACTCTTTTATGTGTTTCAGTCGTTTGACTGTGGCCATGCTGGAGCACTGCCTTTCAGTCAAAGAAATCGACTCCAGGACTTATTCTTTGTAAGCCTAGTACGTATTTTACTGGTCTCTTTTGCCAAACTGCTAAGTGATGGAGACATAAATGCACCAGCATTGGTTGTCAAGCGATGGTGAGGAACAAACACACACACACACACGCACGTGACGGGCTTCTCCCAGTTTCC
The DNA here is from genome assembly GCA_015501135.1 of Hapalochlaena maculosa. Lineage (NCBI taxonomy): Eukaryota > Metazoa > Mollusca > Cephalopoda > Octopoda > Octopodidae > Hapalochlaena > Hapalochlaena maculosa. Next base: position 29,087 of record JACXVO010010576.1, read on the forward strand.
TTCTACCAAATCCACCTACAAGACTTTGGTTGGCCTGAAGCTATGGTAGAAGTCACTTGCCCAAAGTACTATGTAGTGGGACTGAACCCAGAACCATGTGATTGGTAAGCAAGCTACTTACCACACAGCCACTCCTGTGCCTAAATAAAATTTCCGAGGTCACCAGGAGTCGAACCTGAAATCTTCTGATCCATAGATATGTTATCCATTGCACCATGAGCCCATATGTGTAGTATCTGTGAGGAATTTTTTGTGAGTTTGTATTTCCCTTTGTTTGCTGATTGTAAACAAGCTCATCAGTTTTGTTCTTTGCATGCAACCAACTCTTGGAAGTAGGTCTGATTTTCTTAGTAGGTTTTTGTTTTCAGGTTTATTTTTTCCAGTAGACCAAGGAATGAAAATGAGTGAGAGTTGATCACAGGAAAAGCATCTAGCAATAGGAAATTTGCTTCTATAAATTCTGTAGAAGCATGGAAAACTGAATTTTGAAATTATAGTGTTGATTACTAATCCTTCTCTTCCCAACAAGTTATCTTAAGCATGAAAAAGGCATCTTATTCTGTCTCTTGTAGCTCTTATTGATCTTTATCTCTTTGTCCCCTCCTATACAAATTTGTGTAGTTACCATGCAGATCCTAATACTTACTTTCACTTCTCATAGTAATCTCCTTGTTCCCTAGCATGAAGTTCCACCTAATCTTCCCCAGGGTTTCTAGTCCTCCAAACTTGTATGGCAACTCAATAGTTTAGGTAGCACAAAAATAAAAAGCACGCAGTCTGCACTATAAAGTGGTCAGTGTTAGGAAGAGCACCCAGCCCTAGATATCACGCCAAAAGCAAACATTGGTGCATTATACAGTCTTTGGCACATTGGATCCTCTCAAACTATCCAGCCTTGGAACATGGACGTTAGATGAATCAAAGAGGATTGGTTGACAGTATCTTATTGCTGCAAGAGAAAGATGTCATGGGACAGTGTCCATCTCAATCCAGTCAACAGACTATCATTTTGACATCTGTGGGCACTTATATGCTTCCAGCTTGAATGCAGATTCATATGCATGCTCGTTGCTGAAAGTACAGACTCTATCATTATTGGATACCAGTTTAGTTCTGCAGGATACTTTGAGCAAATGTCTTCTGTTATGTCCCTGGGTTGACTGAAATGTGACTAGATTTGGAAGATGGAAACTGAAATAAACTTTTTATTCTTTTAATTGTTTCAGTCATTTGACTGCGGCAATGCTGGAG
>JACXVO010010764.1:1172903-1180403 GCA_015501135.1 Hapalochlaena maculosa
TATATATATATATATATATGCGTGTGTGTATATACAAAACAGTGTTTGAGTAATCATATTTACATATACACTAACCATCATATATTCGCATAGATTTCCTGGAATAACCCGAACGTAGATATCTGGACACATGGAATCAGAAATTAAAATCGAAATTACATGTATAAATGTAGATTGATTCATTCAGAATATTTTATTCAGATAATTATCGAAGAGGTATGTGCGTAAAATTATGATTACAGATAAGTAAAAGGCAAACATTGAAATTAATTCAATTATCCATGTACTTTCCGTATTTCCTAACATTCTTTGTGTTTTCATTTCTTCCATTCACAAATGCACATTTTCGAAGAATTAATGAAACAGAGTAGGAAACTTATAAATTACAGGAAGTTGAAGTTAATTAAAAATAAAATACTAGTCCTGAATTCAAGTTTAATGCCAGTTAAATATGGCCTTCCATAATAATGGACGATAACAGCCGTAGTTTGGCTCCAGGTGACCACTGTCTATAGCTAGCCTTGACACACATTTGTGTCCACAGTTATCTGAGAACAAGGGAGTTTAGCCGCTCAACTATACTGTTGCAACAAATGCAGACCGGTTTCGACGTCGATGCGTCTCGTCAGTGCATTGTGGATGCAGTCGGTTCGAAAAAACAGTTTCTCTATCCCAGTACTACTATCCTGTATTTAATTGAAGCTTTTACGCTAATCCTTCTCAAATATTATATACATTTCCATAGAATGCAAAGACTCTTTAAATGGATTTTATTCTCAAGAAACATTTCTGATTTGTAAACGGTGTAATTAGAAACGTGGATTCATAAACAATTACAGGGCAATTTCTATAGAGTCGTCAGCGAAAATTAAAATAAATAGGGAGGTTACTAAACACATTTAATGCCGACTTAACCATGCTGTAGATTGTAAATGTATTTTGTCTATAGGCATAACCTACAACGAACGTGCTCGGCAACAGCATAGTCATGCATACGCGCATACGTACACGTTTACACTGAAGGCATGCAATCTATATAACATAGAATATTCAAATATTCAGGTAGATATTTATTTAAAATATATATATCAATCTTGCGATACATATTTGCTAGGCGTCTAATATCTATTTCTATCTCTTAAGTGAATAGAACGTTCATATGTATACTTGACGTCCACTATATTTCATATTAAAATAGTCATACAATAATAAATATTTACTTATGTTGATACATCTTATTCCCGGTGATCTGTAACATAAGGGCTTATAATTCCTGAAAACTTACAGACTCCTTGGTATAACCATTACAATGGAAGTGTGTTTCAAAGAGTTCAACGACCTTGGTACAATGTATATAGATGCTCTTTTCATTATAGACAACCATTCGAATGAGGTAATTTTGAAAAATCGTTATGTACTTTGTTCGTGTCTGAAGATAGAGCAATACATACTGCGAAGTAAGGATGCAAAAATAAATAAGCAAACGCTAATATTATTCGAAATAACAATATCTTATAACTGAATGGAAAACTTTACTTAAAAAGATGCTCCAAGATATAAGATTTTATAATATCTACCGAGGCGTAATTTCCGATATATTATCCAACTTTACGAATAAAGTTGCTTCTATGTTCAAATTCTATCCAGCACGAAAGTAGCAGTTTTCATTTCCGAATCTTATATAGAATTGTCATTTCTTAAAAATCATTTCTTTTCAAAGGATATCTGTTTTTTACTTTCACTTTCTTTATTTCTACCGTGCTTTCTAACTTTCTTTCGCCTTCTCTTATTGCAGGCATGCGTTCAGTTATCACTTATCTTTGGATCTTATGTAAAGGAAGATTAAATAAATTCGTTATGATAACAGGTATCATATCTAAATGCATAACCTTCATCCCGCACCATATATGTGCCTTTATCTATGTATGCATGTGTGTATATAATCCATAGATTCATGCACGCACACACAGAGATATATTAACCGACTAATAAATATATGAGATAGAATGAAGTATCTTCGAATACTTGCGTGATAAAATGCTATTTCTTGTCTTACTATGTGTACATCATCTTGGTTGAGTGTGTGCGTTGTGTAATTACCAAGAATATTTACTCTTTTCTATAAATCCCCGCATGTAACTTCACGCAACTTCGAAACATTTTACAGTATTTACTTTCTTACATGCGCCGATGAATGTCCAGTAGCTGGATATTTACTTACTAAATCATCAGATTATTCAGCAATGTTTTGCCACGGATTAGTTATATTTCCAAAGGCAGACTTAAGATAATATAATGCTTTCAAAATGAATATTTAACTTGAATAATAGCTAGCAACACTTTTTCAATACTGGGTAAGGCATTCAAAGTAATGTGAGTGAAAGCTATCTTGGCGTGAAATTCGAAGTGATTTAATCACGTTTACTGCAAAACTGCAGAGAATATCGTAGAAGATAATACGCAATTTACCTGAAGATATAGTTTGTCAGAATTCGAATGACAACATGATTTAAGTAAGTCAAGAACTGAAAGCAAAAAGAATTCCCATAATTATAAATTAAATTAATAGCGTTAAGGGGGCTATCAATGTATAATTTCACTAATTTGCATTGTATTTTGCCAGAGGTGAAAACACGTATTCGCATTGTCATCGCCTGTTTTCGAGAGAATAAATTAAATTTCAAATATAATTGACCATGTATTCTTCCATGTCGACTGACCTGATGCCCAAGAACAGATCTTTGTCTATTGATAGGAAAGAACTTTATTTGAATACAAAGAAAATAAAAGAAATACGTCTGCAAATATATGATACAAAAAACAAAAATTAAAAATAAATCGTTATAAACTACTTTTCACATGATTCAGTACGATAGGTAATAGATGTTCGTATTTGCGTCTATGACTATTTAACAAGCGAGAATGAGGCATCCAGAATATCATGAATATACATAATAGAGTAGTTTAATGTACATGAACTGAGAGGTAAAATTTATATCACCCTGGTCAGAATGCACAGTAATAATTTTTTGGTGAGTGCGCAATCGTTTATTGGTATCAGTTGGAGATGCATTAATGTGTATGTGTATTACGTATGATAAATTTCTGCTGCATCAATAATACTGTTAACAACATGAACATAATAGCCTTAAGGTAAATAACAACGTATATGTTCTCTAATTTACATTGATTCTTGCTAGATGTGAAGCATTTTCCTCTAGGTGTTAATACGAAAGGTTTTCTTTCAAAACGTGTACAAATGCATATTTCCATGACAGCCATTGAAACGCCAGCTTCTCATACTGTGATAGATTCAATATAGAACGTAAGTGAAGCATATTTTTTTTTTATCAAAATCAACGTTATTGATGTTGATATTTGAAACAAAATGGAATATCTATCTACCAGCCAATCGGGGAGTGTCTTTTATATCACATGATATAGAAGTCTAAAATTGACGGCAACGAATTGATTTCTGTCAGTGATGTGAACAAACAAACTAGTAAATAAAAGAAATACAATATTCGAAAGCAATATGCCGACAAAAAGAAAGTATACAGTAGTACAGGCTCTGCCTAGATAAATTGGAATTTGTAGACACAAAAAGAAGACTGTTTACAAATAGACGGACCTCACTGAAGAGGATGTTTTCTACTTTCGGATTGCTATTTCAGAAACCACACAAAATCCAACAGGATAATAATTTCACTTTTTCACGCGAATCTGAATGATAAACCGAAGGCTGGAATTTGCTCAGAAGAAAGCACACAATTAATCAGATTCGTAAATGGTGAGTAAATAGAATAAGTGGCTACTAAATTCTACTAAATGCTTGCAACTAAATATTACTAAATACTTGCTACTAAAAAGCTTGCAAAGATACTATCCGGAAAAATGTGTAGTCACTTGTAAAAATGGACATTTGATAAATTTTCTAAAACTTTTAGATAATCTGAAAATATGTTACAGCTACATCGTGGTAGCATAGAGTTAAACAATAGATCTCTGTCAGGAACGTTAGAATAGGAATACAAACATTCAAATGTATTTACGGTTGGAGATGAAAAGAATCGGCAAATTACGCCTTGATTACAGCCATCTACAGAAGAGACGCAAGTACAAATTATGATGTTCTACAGAATATTTATGAATGAGTTCAACATTAGTTTCCGTACCCCTGAAGTTGATATGTTTTTACTTTGCGAGGGCACAAATTGTGCGATTACTTATTCTGGCAATGAACTGGCGAAAGAATGAAACATTGCAGATCTGCTTAAGCCCATACAACCAGATCTCTCTTTGACATGTATATGCAAGGGTATTATGTTGATATTTTAACAGCCGTTTCTTATTTGCATGTTCATGAATTGCCAAGACTCATAATTTAAAAGGATCAACATACTTGAGAATTCGCGTCCGTAATAGTTGTAACTACGCTGGAGAGAGTAAAGTTGCGTATATATGGGCAGAATAATCAATATAATTGACATTAGAATGCACTGGGTGCATGATAGTAAAGAATGTTTTGCCTTCTCAGCACGAATATAGAATATCGTTTGTGTGGCAGAAGCTGTGTCAAAACAAAAATAGAAATATGAGGATTATGTTAGTTGTCTTGCTGCACACTATATGTATATAGATAAACAGATGAAATTCATGTACCCAGAAAGAGGTCATTAAGCTTCACCATGTGATAAGCTTTTGATCACGACGCAACGTGAGATAAAATCAATAGAATCCACAATTTCTCGAGATGAGTATATTAATATTATCGAATAATTTTCCAACGTAGTGAAGGAAATTGGTAATTGCTCCATGCGTTACTGGCAAACACTTTCGGCTGCATATTATAGGCTCTGATACATAGTCAGGACGGAAATGAAATTATTATGAGCAAATATTAAATGATAATTTTCTTGTGTAATCAAATATAACTACACATCTGAGAAGGGATCGTGTATGAGTTTGCTTAAGCGTGCAAAAAGGCCCTGCCATAAAACGCCCATATTTGCGACCTTAGAATGATACGATTTCCGAAAAGAAGGCAAGGATAGTTCTCCTCAATCAAGGACCACCTTTTGTAAAAACAGTATAGAGAATGAGAAGTAGGCTTATGATTCAAATTTGGAATTTGACATAACATAGAAGGATTCCGAATAAGATGATGGATGCAGTTATTAGAGCGGGAACTATGGTGTTAGGATTAAAACCTATGATAGATCGTTCTTCTTATTTCTACTTTGTCTTTGGTGTATATACGATGAAAAGAAATAAAATTGAGATCACTATATTTTAGGTATTTATTGTAATTTTCAATCTAAACTAAATATTTGATGAAGTCAAGTTAACGTTTAAAAAAAGAAACAACTCTTATTCATGCTAATGATGTGAATTAAGGCCCAGGGGCGGATTTAAATTCGAAATGCAATGCATTGCTAATTTGCTTTGGAAGTTCAGAATCAGACTGTCTGAATGTTGCTAGTATGGTTAAATTTAAACACATGTATATGACGTAAAAAACATTCTGATGCATATACCGGTTATGAGAAATGTTTCGCTCCAGCATGGCCACAGTCAATGCACTGAAACACATACAAAAATAAAAGCGAAATACTTTCACACCCAACTTCGTTAATTAATTTCGTATCTTACGAATGAACCTATTAATTATATTGTTGCGTGTGTATGTTTTTATTCACTTCCCTTTCAAATGTGAATAGATGATTAACGACACGTATGTATGTGTGTTCATGAGTGTATGTTTGTGTTTGTTTGTGCGTATGTGTATTTATATGTATTTGTCTGTGTGTGTGTGTGTCGTGTATGTGTTGTAGTTTATATCAAATTAGGAATTTTCGCCATGTAGTTCTTTTTCCTACATCGGTATATAATTTCCATCCGCAACTCTTTTATGTATTGCAAAACAGTTACTTGAGAAAACTGAAGTTTTATTGAGAAATTTGGTGAGAAAATTTTCACGCAAATGCGGAAAGTTGTTGCTGAAGCTACGAAAATAGAAATTTTCAGCTTGTATCTTTGCTTTTCTGCGTGTATGCGTATGTGCGGTGGGAAGGTCTGTTTGTGTATACGTTTCGCTGGGTGCGTGTGGTGTAGGCGTTCTTCACGTGTGTGTATGTATGTGCATTTTAACGTGTTTCTGCTTGTGCATTTTTACGCACGAATCTCCCAGATGAGTCTGCAATCATTTGTCTATTGTGTCTCAAAATAAATGTAAAGACAAGCTGAAACTCTCTGCGGTTAGCGCAATAGAATATACAATTGGATTTCTAAAGTGAATATCAAATACTAACGAAATTTTATAACATGACAGAGGTCGTGTAGTACGACGTAACCTAAATTATATTCACGATGTAACCTAAATTCTATTCACGACGAATTGAAGTGTTATGTCATTCTTTTATTCTTTTATTCTTTTTATGTTTTTCCGTCATTTGTCTGCTGCCATGCTGGAGCACGGCCGTTTAGTCGAACACATCGACCCCAGAACTTATTCTTTGCAAGCCCAGTATTTATACTATCAGTCTCTATTGGCCGAACAACTAAGTAGTGGGGACACAAACACACCAACACCGGTTGTCAAGCGATGGTGAGGAGAGAAAGACAGACATAGAAAGAAACATTAAGAAAAAAAATATATATATCCATATATACAACGGTCTTCTTCCAGTGTCCGTCTACCAAATCCAATCACAAGTCTTTTGTCGGCCCGAGGCTATAGTAGAACACACTGACCGAAGGTGCCGTGTATTGGGATTGAACCCTGGACCATGTGATTGTTAGAGAAACTACTTACACAGAGACCACTCCTGCACCTATATACAAATGTTCTGTGTTTTACGTGGTCTATTTAAGCAAATGCTTGTCATAAATGCATACATGCTTTTTTGAGTCCATGAAACCCTGTGTGCGCGTGCATGCGTGTTTCTGCGTATGTGTGTATATGTTTATGCGTGAGGGGGTTTGTATGTTATTTCTATCAAAGACAAAATACAATGAAACTAAAGGAACATTTTGATAATCTATTAATGATCAATATATGGTTCCTTATAATTTTAACACACAACTAACATCGAGTGCTAACCCCGAAACTGAAAGTCTTTTATTACGCGTCATTAGTACCAGCTGCCTACAAAATATTACATTATTATGTGTGGATCTTTTTATTATTCGACAGAAAGTTAATATATATCCTAACTATCGTATAACATCTATGGAAATATTTATTATTTTCTTACTAGAAATACCATGTGTTCATTGTTTTCTTTCTGAACTTCCATTAAATTATATTATCATCATGAAGTCAATATCTAATTAAACGATTTCGCGTCCATTCATAAGTCTCAGATGCAGAAAGAACCATAAATTATTTAGCGATAATTCCACTTTGATAAAAATAAAATTACCAGATATTCTACAGGAAATAGGCAGAACATATTTATATCTGAGCTTAAATTATTTGTCCCGGGGTTGTGAAATTCT
>JACXVO010010764.1:1185403-1187850 GCA_015501135.1 Hapalochlaena maculosa
ATATGCATATGTATATGAGAGATACACACAGGGTAATGAACCGTTTCTGCACTAAGTGACGTAGTGCCAGGGCATTGGTGACCTACTGGGTTATGTTGAACATCTGCTCTCATGTATGAGTCGAAACCGATTATGGGCCGAGATCATGGTGATGATAATTTAGCTGCAAACACTTACTAGATCAGGTCAGTCGGTCTTACTTTACTTGGTGTTTAGGTGACATATTTTGCCACGTTGTCACGATGAAACGGCTGCAGAAAAGATACGCTGGTCTTTGACATGGGCGGATTGATTTCTGAAATATTCCACTGAAAATAAAATGGGTTTGAGAATTCAGAATTAACCGTGAGAGAGTTTATTGAATGATGAAATGAAATTGCAATGTTACAAGACAAGAAGTTACTTTTCTGAATGTAGAATTCCGAGACGGAAAAAAATACTTTAGTAAAGGATAACTATTGTGGTTCAGTAAGGTCTTGTGCAATATAGTTACGTTATTTTCTCTAGATCTCATCCTCTTTCACAAGGAATATATATATGTTAACCGAAATTTTTAAAAAAAATGTTCTACGACATATATTACCCTTTCCGTTTCTGCCATGTACACTTACATTCTCATATATGTCTTTCATGACTTAATCATAAGGAAAGCCACGCACGATCTGCCTGTCATTGTTTTATCTCTCATCATTCATCTTGGTGGCAAATAAAGGAAATCGCCATCTCCAACACCGTAATAATAATAATAATATTAATAATAATAATAATAATAATAATAACAACAACACTAATAATAATAATAATAATAATAATGATAATAATAACAATACAAAGAATAGAAAGAAAAAAGAGGAAAAAGAAGAATATTAAATAATAACAATAACAACAGCAACCATAATAATACTAATAATAATTATAACAATAATAATAATTATTATTATTATCATCATCATCATCATCATCATCGTCGTTATTTCTTATGTTGTTCTGGTAGTTTTTAATATTTAGTTTTTGTTCCTTCGTAACAATGCGTAGGTAAATTTACAACGGATACATTAGTCATTTGTCAAGTCGTAACAAGGTCTCCGAACAGGTAATGTTATACTTTAGATGTCCATTGTGAACAGTAGGTGTGATGTTGCAAGACATCAATATTGCTTTGCATTTCCTTTTGGTGGAAGAAGAATGACGTTTCCTTGTTAATGAGGCCTACGTCCCTGTCGCCGTTGGTAACACTTTTAAATTAGACTTTCGTATTCAATACTGATTCCTTAATTCCCCTTTTAATTCGGAGTACAAGGCAAATTTGTTAATTTCATACTGAGAAAGTTCCTGTAATTTGATATGGTTAAATCAAGGATTTGACAGCATTTGTCACACATATCCAATATGACAATATGTGGCAGACAGCTTTCGATTACAGAATCCGGCGGAAATTCATAATTTCACAATATTATTAATTTTACATGTCCTTACATCACTTTACATAATACTTGCTCAAACTAATTATCCGTTATTTCTTATTAGCATTTTCAGTTTAAGAGTCACTTTATTTCATCAGTGATTGTGTAATTTTTCGCGTGGCTCCCACATCGTTTTCCCTAGTGTGTCACATTTACCACATACTTTCTACATTTATATTCTCGGCGGCAGAAAATCTATACATATTTTACTTCACTCAACTGGTAGAGAGAGCATGTTATTGGGCAGCAATTGTCAGTCATTCGTTAATGCGCATTAAATCAACTTGGCCGAAATATTCCTGCTATACTGTTATTCATAGGACCTTCTTAATAACTTTGAAACACCCCACGGGTCTCATTCCAAGACCTTATTTCTTTTTTCTTCAGCTCTCCGGTTAACTTCTCCGTCACAGATAATGTTATATGCATTAATAGCCGCATTAGGGATAATAACAATAACAAACATAAAAAAATTGCTGTCGTTATCATCCCCACCATTATCAATATTACTGTGGCTCTTAAAATGTTAATGATATTAATAAAACTATTAATATTAATAATAATAATAATAATAATAATAACAGTATTTATTATTATTAGTATTATTATTATTGTTGTTATTTATTATTATTATTTATATTATTATTATTATTATTATTATTATTATTATTATTATTATTATTATTATTATTATTATTGTTATTATATATTTCCATTCACAAGATCGATGCTCCATCTTGGGTGTTGAGCTGCAATAGCGGGCCACAACCAGTGGTCTTAAGTATTGCAGCATCCCTATTTTCACTGTTTCATGTCCAACACTTTTCAAATGATTCTTGTTGTTCCAAGTAAACAAGGTTTTTGTAGAATGTCTGCTGTTATTCCTAGATCTAGCTTTTGTATCCATCTGTCAAAGTCTCTCGTTACTGATCATAATGCACTTATCACAACAGGGATTACCTCAACTTCTTTCAGTTTCCAAAT
>JACXVO010010764.1:1187993-1198456 GCA_015501135.1 Hapalochlaena maculosa
TTATTATTATTATTATTATTATTATTATTATTACTTTTATTATTGTTATTGTTATCATTTATTATTAATAGTGTTGTTATTGTTATTATTATTATTATTATTATCATTGTTATTATTATTATTATTATTTTCCTTCAGGATTTTTATTTTATATTTTTTTTAGATTTCCCACCGCGTGTCTCGCTGACTCCTATAGCAGAGAAACGTACTGCCTGCTGTGATAGGCCATTAAGTTCAACACATCAGCTTATTCACAATCAAATCAAGAGATAAAAACAAAATCGATGTGGACCGGGATAAACAAAATATTTCATATGGAGGTAAGTATATAAAAAAGGGGAAGGGATAATCAAAAGTGAGCATGGTAATGCTCCAGTATTATGGTGGTGCTCCAGCATCATGGTAGTGCTCCAGCATGACCACATCCATGCGGCTGAAACAAATTAAAGAATTAAAGAGTTAAAGAATATATGGGTAAGTAAGAAAGAAAAGTAAACACCTGAAAATTCACAATGTTGGCGCTCTTCTGAGGATGTGTGCTGGACACTATGAGTCATTTTTTTGCACTTGCTGCATAGATGGACGACCAGGGATTAGTTGTTTATGATTATCGGCCCTTTATTAATTATTTCAAATACTCCTAAGATTACTGATATTACAAGTGTCTTGAGACGCAACGCAATTTCTATTCAAAAATGCAAAACTTTGTATTTGCTATATTTATAAAATTATTTTGCCGAGATATTATTGTCACTGTGTTTGCCCATGTCAAATATTAGATCTTTCACAACAATATCCGGCTTATTTACCTTGATGGTTCGGTCAGTACATACGGAGTTATTCCTAAGAATTATAACATTATCTCCACAAGTTACAGCTCCAGGTTGGTGCTTGTAATTTTTCATCAGTTTTGATTATATAGTGCTGAAACATCGTTCAGAGTAGATATTGACCAACCCTGCCTTGCCTTAATTTGTATTCTCCGTGTGCCAGGGCTTTACACCCGGATATTATGTGGTCTACAGTTTCATTTCCATCGTTGAATTAGCGGCACCTCGGGATTCACAATTCTTGATTACTTTGCCTTGGTAGTTTCGGGTTAGCAAGCTCTAATCTTGAGCTAAGATAAAACCCTCAATTGCCACATTTAGCCCTGAGCTCGGTAACCACTGATGATTGTGGTTCCTGTCTACACACGCTTGTTTGCTACAGGCCACAAATCTTCCCGGAAGAGAATTTTGTTCACACCCATCATCCAACTATTATAGCGCATTTTCTTTTGCTATATCTTTTAATGTCTTTGCAGCTTCGGATGCTGCATTTCATCATGTTGTTTCACCTGGATATTTTGCATGAGCTCATTTTAGAATTTATGGCTCGTTTTGGTAACAGAGGGAAGCTTCTTGTGTCTTTCATGTGCTTCAAGTGTTTTAAAATCCAGTCCTGAGATGTTAAAATATATTTCTCCAGTCCAATTGTGTGCGTTTCGTATGTAATTTCGAAATAGATCAGACTACTTCCTCTCTTGGCAGGTACACGCGATCTACGTCTTATTTGTGTTGTGGATCCCATTGCTTGTCATTAGTTTACATATCTTTCTGTTCTTGTTTCTTATTTCACTCATGTTCCAGATCAGCACATAGTAACTGTAAGACACAACAAGAAATGCTAATGACTTTATGGTTAACACCTTTTAACGATACGCAAGAGGCTATCCGACTCACATTCAAATTAGCAATAGAGTTTCAGGTCGTCCGCTGAAGGTGGATGATTTGTTTTTTGTCACCAATATTATAACCGCAAAAAGTTCACGGTTGCGTTCGTTAGAAAGTGGTATTAGGGCAATGCAAAAATTTAAGGGCGAGAGGTAAGCCCCTTGGAAAATTCCGCATTTGATTTTTAAATTTGCTGTATTTAATGTACTTTTAGGTTTGTGTTCCATAGTGAAATGTGTTTCAGGAAATTTTATATCACATGGTATGTTTGGAAGATATCCGGATCCATGTGTGCGGTATGCTGCCAAAACCTTTTTGTAAAATAATCAATCGATGCAGAGCTGAGATTTCTGCGTTTACTACAGCAGTTCTCAAGGATCATGCGGTTGACTAAAAGTTGTTATTTGCAACCATATGAACCTCGACTGCCTCCAGTTTGTTCGGTGGGGAAAATTTCTTTTCGGTCCATGAATATGTATGTTTTCTCCGCGAAGATGGATATAAAGATTTTATTTGTGGTGGAGAAGCATGTTATGGGTCGATAGCTTTTGGGAGATTTTGTTTCATTATTCTTCGGTGTTAGGTAGGTAATGCCTTTAGCTAACCAGTGAGGCGTTTTTGTTGGATCTTTCATAAACACATTGAATAGCTCTACTAACCTTTCGTACGCACACATGTTTAATGCGAGCCAGAAATTTGGTACCGTAACCATACCAGCGGATTTTAAGTTGTTAACTTTCGTTAGTATGCTCCTAGAGTTTGCTATTGTAATGACTGGCATCTCTTCTACTTGTAAGATTTGGGAATAATCCACTTTTCGTTTGACCCTATCTGCATTTTAACTGTTTTTTTTTTGTTCATTCCAGATATCTTTCCCAAAGTTTTCAAATTCTTCTTTGAGGTGTGGGTCATCAACTGTTATTTACTCTTTCCCTATCTCTTTATAAATTTGTTTTGCATTGAAGGTGAACAATTTATTTTGTTAACAGTATTTGTTCCTTTTCATGAATATACGTATTCCTTGGGCTTTTGCTTGCACATTTGTTGCAGTATTTCTTTCGCTTAGAGCAGTTCCTATTTATGCAAATATCTACATTTTCTTTTCAACATTTCTCCCCCTCTAGTCTCTAACTTGTTTCAACAGATTAGCTCTTTAAATATGCATAGTTATACTCTCATTCTTTCAACTTCTCTTTCAAGTTTACTTTTCCAGTTTGGATTTTGTCTTAGGCTAGTATTTGTCTGTTTTATCTGGCATGTAACTCGATTCAATTGTATTAGCAGCTGCATAAATAATTCCATTTAATTCAATGAGACCTGGTTTTAATCCTAGTATAATTTCTTTTGTAACATGGTTTCCTATACTACTTCGCTTTCTATTGCCTATAGTAGTTTCTATTATAATCGCGCAATTATTCAATATGTTCTGCTTTATTTCTAAGTGTTCTTTAGTAAATGAGTTGTTTTGAAGTCTCGCATCCCTACTATTTTCCCCACTACCTCTATCAATTTCGGTGCAGTCTATTTCTTTGCGTAATTGTCATACGCTGGTCTTTCACTTATGTGTTGTTTTGAATCATTCTCTTGGTCATATACTCCTTTTCGTTATCTCTCAAATTTAGGTAAATTCCGCTGCTCTATTGATTGCGGATATTCGACTCATTGGTAGTCTTCTACTTTTTAAGATATATCTTCCGACATTTCCTAATTTGTTGTTGTCCAAATTTGATAAGAATGTGCGGCTCCCCTAAAGCATAGTAATAGTTATATATCCCTTCTGAATACTTTTCTTCGGTCCACTTAATTCTCTTGTTTTTTCCCCATCTGTGGCGGGTGTTGTGGTGGAACTGTAGGGTTTGGGTTGAGACCGTTCCCGTTCCAGTGACCATCCAATTCATATTCGGAGAAATGTTTTTTTTCCAGTGAAGGATTTTTCGTTATCAATCTGGCTTACTCCCTGACAACGCACTTCCATATTGACCGTAGGCCAAACGATTTCGTGTATTTTGGTGTGTTTTCTGTCCTTGTTGGTCCCCTATGTGTTCTGATATGTGTGGCTAATAAAGAAAAAGTCAACCGTAGTTCACCCACGGAACTAATCGAGTATGTCACGGCGAATAGTGTAAATATCACCATATATTGTTTGCCGATTTATTGTGTATTCGTTTCTGCATTAATATACATGTATATACACACCCTGTTGTTCGAGTCTCTTTTTACGGTTATCTCTAGACCCAAAATATTTGGCAGCGAGGCATTTCGACGTGCAAAACCACTGTTCCTGCCAAAATATTTGGCAACGTCGTATTTGGACGTGCAAAACCAATGCTCCATCAATAATTCAGTGACGCGTTAATTAAACTGTGACAAAGCACCTGAATTTCAGAGAAGCATTCCAACTTGTGAAAAAGTTTTCCGAAACTATATCCAATTTAAACTTGCAAGACCAGTATAAATACAAAAACCTGACAATGGATAACCCTCAAAAACAAACGAGAAAATTAACACCAAGAATCAGTGAGACAGTCTAAAATTTGTCACCACTCATCAGAAAGAATTGTTTTAAAAAATGGCTCTGTGACAAACCACTAAAAAAAAGAAAATAAATGCTGTCCAACGGAATGTAGTAATTATGTAAATATTTTTTCCATGTAAAAATTCACTCCTTGTTTTTCCCTTCCGCAAAGAGGAAGCATAAATGAGTCTCATAATTGAATAAAAAATAGCTGCAGTTGTTTTTGTCACTCAACTACTGGTCTACATCGTGTTGACAAAGAAAAATATTACTTGGAACTTCCTGGTAATCGGTTCGATTTTTTGCCTCTCTCTACATAAATGTATTTCTTGTCAAAAAATATATATGTAAAATTAAAAGCTGGAAGACTTTAAGGAGACCTTGCTACATCTAATGAAAATACAGATTGAGCAACAGTAAGGGTTTGACAAAAACTTCCAAGAACTATTTGCACAACATCAAGTGTTTGAAGGAAATTCATGAAAATACTTGCACGGCAGCAAAAGTCTGAAAGATGACAAGAAAATCCTGAGGAAAGACTACAACAGCAACAGCAAAACTACTCAAAGACATAAATAACAAACTCCAAGTTGTAGAAATCAACGTAACGTTCTCACAGAATGACGTCTGGAGCAGAATAAATAGTTTTTGTTACGCTCCAGACGAATATATGACGTTAATCTCGTACTAGAGAAGATAAGAGGGCGTATTCAACATTAACCGCGAAGATTGGGCAGACGCAAAAGAGTTTCGCCTTCTTCTTCGAAAATTGAGATCCGCAAAACATAGTAAATTGGTGGATTATATGTTTCCACGAAAGACTTGTGTAGTAAGTTGTCCGGAAACTGTAAAACTTCTAACTGAATTGTTCATCCCAAAACGTCACTATACCACAAACGATGGAAATGTCTTAATTTGACACAAACAAATTGACAAGGAATACGTGACGTATGGACATCTCATCAAGAATCATTGTGACGATTTAAAGCTCACCGAACTAGGTGCGGACGACTTCAAGTGTCTAATATTTGTGCAGGAGCGAGTGTCAACAAAAACGTCGGAAATT
This sequence comes from Hapalochlaena maculosa, assembly GCA_015501135.1. Classification (NCBI taxonomy): domain Eukaryota; kingdom Metazoa; phylum Mollusca; class Cephalopoda; order Octopoda; family Octopodidae; genus Hapalochlaena; species Hapalochlaena maculosa. The sequence goes on from JACXVO010010764.1 coordinate 1,193,290, forward strand.
AGAAGAATCTTATCAAAACTAGCGAGTGAGTCAAACCATACACTGCAAAATTAGCAGAAAACTGAAAAAAGGTTAGTAAGTACAAAAACAGTTCCGAAAAACGTCGAAGATTCGGGCGTTCTCTATGTAAGGAAAATACAAAGAAACTCAAAAACATATTCGTCTGAAAAAACCTAGAAACACAAGACGTTAATCAACATACACACTAGCACTATCCCGAAAGAAAAAAAAACCTCTAGCCCATGTTACCGGCGCGGTCACTTCACTGGGGAAGAGACTGTCCATGCAAAAAAAAAACTTATCTAAACGGTGAAAGGATTGGTCATAAAAAGTTCTCACTGCAGAACAAAACAAAAAATTAAAAGTCAGGTGAACCAAACTACGACAAGCGAACAAAAGGACAACATTATTCGGAAATATGTCCATCTTAAAATATTAGACAAGAATGTGAAACTGCAATTGGACTCAGGGTCGGGTCTAACTATCATAAACTTGCAAACCTGGAAAAGGTTAAACAAATCTAGCAAATTAGCCAGATCAGTTACCGGAGCAAAAAATGAACATGATTGTGAATTGAACATTAATATGACACTTAACGGTATTACTAATTAAATGAAATGTGTTTGTATTGAAAGACGCTGAAAATTTGTTTGAGACTGATTTAATGTAAAATATCTAGCTGATGGATCTACTCATAAATACGCTTTTACCAAAAAAGTTGAGTTTCTAACGTCGGACACAGAATGTCTAAAATCAGAGTTGAGGGGGAATTTACCCGAAGATTTCTGAAGCGGAATGGGAAGATGCCAAACAATGACAGCAACATTTGAATTAAAAGCCGAACCAGCAACAGAGCAGCAACAGGATGAAGAAGAGTTAACGCTTATGGCGTTCGACATAGAGCGAGTCGTATGGGTGGATTGCGAGGAATTGACAGACGAAGATACAGAGGGTGAAATGGACCCTCCAACCTGCAAAAACGGCAACTATATTGGAGATGCAAGTACTGAAGATAAATACTCCCTTGAATATATGGTGAAATTTTTCACGTTCGTGCATATTGCATGTTATTTGTCCCTACTGTCGAGCCTTGTCTGTCCTTCTTTGCCTCCTCTGTGTTCAACCCTGCGTGACTAATAAAGAAAAAAGTATGCAGTAATTCACCCACGGAACTAATCCCGTACGTCACGATGGATAGTGTAAATATCACTCTATATTGATTGTCGGTTTATTGTGCATTCGTTTCTGTATAATATATATGTCTATACCAGCCCTGTTGTTGGACTTAAATTACGGACATCTCTATGCCCAGATCATTTACCAATATATCTTATAGGATCTATTAAAAAATATCAATTTTCAGAATTAAAATGTTTAACTTATCTAAGATTTATTTTATACACAATATCGAAAAATCTAACACATGCATATTCTTAATTTCCCTCCATTTGATCAGTCTAACAAGAAATTATTTAGAGGAAGTAACACTACAAAATTAATTAATGCCAGAACTTGTATATTTTTTTCACCCTATACCTTTATTGATGCAAGCACAACATTTAAGGCATCACTAATCAATAATGATAGATCTTTATTTGTGTCACTCCTGCCCTTCGTTTTTATATGAATCTATTTTTGTAGGAAAACTATATTGTTTAGGAATCCGAAAGAGTTTAGGAATGTTTTTATATTATACTTACAAGCCACTCAATGTTTCTATTGAAGTTTTATATACATACATACATACATACATACATACATACATACATACATACACTCATATATGTATATATATGTGTACATATATATATATAAATATGTGTGTGTGTCCGTGTGGCTGTGTGTATATGTGCGTGTCAATGTGTGTATGATATATGTCTTGCAGTAAATTTGCAATTGTATTTTTTTCTTATTTAAAAATTATATTTCAATAATTTTCTTCTTAGGCAACGTTTTTTTTTGTAATTGCAAAGAAATGGATGATTTCTCGTTGGCAACGTCGTTATTTCAGTATGTCATACATCTAAATCCTTATCTTCAAAGTCGAATAGAGATTTCTTTTTTCTTATACAAAACGATATGTTACGTAAATAATATATATAAATAATATCATTATTCATGAATTTTACACTGCAAGTATTCACAAGTCGATGTTAAATATATTTAACTCGTATAGTGACCGTGCATTTCAAAATAATACGAGAAACTATAAATAAAAAGGAGTATAAATCTGTCTACATGCATGCATATAACATTTAGTCATGTATTTAGAATGTTAATTTCGTGTTTCATATAACAAGCTGCTAACCGAAAGTACAGTTGAATTTTCTTTAGAAACAATTCAATGAAATGCAACTTTTCATATGCTTCTTCATCGTTAGTTCTGTTTTAAAAGAAATTAAGTACCCAATAGGCAATATTTGCTATAACTGAACAAGAAATGCTTGATACTCTCTAAAGAAAATTCAACAGTGACAACAAATCTGTTGGATGAAATCCAAGTGAAACCCCCAAAAAATGAAATACATACATACATACATATATACATATATACTTACTTGCACAGATACATACATATCTGAAACACATATACATATATACATACATACAACTGTTACATGACTCTGTGGATTTACAACTGGTTTATGTCGAACATACCGAAGCCAGTGAATTCTTGTGAATTTAACTTAATTCCTCTTTGGCTTTTTGTAGAACTGTGGAATTTTGGAAGATCTTTTGTGGTTTTTCTCCCTTTAAAGGAATTCTTCCTCTTTTCATGTGGGTCTGCTGGATTGAAGTTCAAATAATTAGTTAAAGCGAATCACATGTTCGGTGGCAAAACAAAAAATATTTTAGCTTCCTAAGGTTGGATTGACACAAGACAATATAAAATACATAAATACACTTGGGAACAAATAAGGAAGCACTATGGTTTTCTAGAAGAAATTTGTAACCATGCGTTTATCACATCACAACAAGAAGTACAAGATGAAGACGAAAGACTTAATATCGTGTATAAGGTATACACGATAGAAAATATGCTTCTGTAATGTGAATAAGGAAGTGATTTACAAATATATGGCCCCTGTGTTGATGGATAGAGCATTCTGCATGTGTGACCATAAGTACGCGTCATTTGAAGTGCAAAGTAAGCAACATTTGAAGTTCTCATAGATAGAACTTTAAGAACTGAAGAAATTGTCCCCCTCCCTGTGTATATCGGTAAAATCTCCGTGTGACAAGATTGAAATGTCTCACGAAAGGAAACGAGATGGATGTTGACAGGGTAGGGATGGCAAAGTGAACGTTTTAAGTGTCTTGGTGAACGCGAGTCAGTTCTGAAACATTTACCATAGGTGCCCTCTTACAAGCACCACTAAATACATTAGAATATCTGCCAGACAGGCTGGTAGTTGACAATAAAAAAACATGATGAGTGTGAATGAGGGAGACAGGAAGCGGTGCTTTAAATGCGGATATAAGAGACACGTACGAACTCAGTGCGACAAATAGAAGACGGAAAATAAAACACACCACAGCAAAAAAAAAAAACGTCCCACAAAAGGATAATCCTCAACCATGAGCAGAAGCAAAAATCTAAACTAACTAAAATGCCATATCCATGATAGACATTTGAACCCACATAAAAACATATACCCATCCATGCAGACTTTAAGTGAACAAGGAAAATGTATACACCATGCCTGATTCCACAAACAATACAAACATCCCCACTCCCAGAAGCATTGAAACCCAGCCGAACCTGTATTCGACTCTTTATCGGATTGTACGATTGAGGTATATCCAGATGCCTTTTCAAAAGTCAACAAGAAAAGAAAAAATATTAAACAGAATATAGACTGTACTCCACCTAGTAAAATGAAGAGGTGGTGCCAAAGAAAAACTAATATTAAAAAAGAAACACTTAAATAAAAGAAATACAGTTGAATTCATCACCCACAATGAATATTAGGAGACAGTTATATTTCCACAACACACGACAGATATTTATCTGCCCCACAATAATTATCGTTTGATATATGGTTCGATAGGGGAACGTTTTAACTAATATATAAAAGGACAATCAGAGGACAGTAAGACGGATTTAAAACAAAACCCGTCTGCGCTTCAGTAGAACACCTTCACTCCAGCTCTGCTAGTTAAGTAAAAAAATAAAACGGTGAAACGTTTGGCTATTTCTTTCCCTTGTTGTTGTTTGTTTAATTGTTCGCGGTTTAATGTCTAAATGGAAAGAGGCCTGGCTAGTAGACAACATGTGATCGCATAGAGTAGATGTGATGGATGCTACGTAGTCCAAGCTGGACAGATTGCGGGCCTTCTCACAACTCCAGACGGAACGCAAGTTATTTTTCCATGTTTGCGGGTGGAAAGGGAGTGGTTGCGGTATTTTACCAGAAAAAAATTGTTCTACAGGTAAGTACTGTCTCTATCTATCTAGATAATACAATACTTGTCTTTGACATAAATTACAATGGTAAATCTTTAAGTTTGGCTAGATTCTACTCTCTCTGAAGGAGACCGACATAATATGATATTTTTATCACATGGATGCTTTCTTAGTCACATGGAAGACTATCGTTGCCTAAGAAGATTTTAACTACTATCTGGACGCACGTTCCGATAGATTTGGGTCAAACTGTAGGATGAGTGTCTCAAAACTCAGCGATCTGCTTAAGTGTTCCAGCATGTAGACCATTTCAGAGTGGATAACCCAAGTTCAGAAAAGGCCGAATGGCACCGGGACATTCCGCTCTAACTTAAATAGTTTTCTTTTTATGAAACAAGATACGTTCCTTTACATATTCCCACAGTTTGTCCAGAATATTATTCTGACAACAGTATAGTCAAGTGCACAATGGACACATGTGCGGACCATAGACAGGTATCCGGGAACTGAATGTCGAAGAAATCTCTTTTGGCTTGTGATGCTTTCAGGAACCGGATTGAAGAGTCAGTTCACAAATCACTGACCGGCAGCCTCTTGAATATCACCTGGGGTCTTGCCCTTAAATGATCCATGCTGAGTGGGTCGATTAGTTTTAGCAAACAGGTAAGTTTTACTAAGACTAGAATAGCACCGCCATTAATTAAGGACTTAGCATATCTTGGAGGCAAGGCAAGCGTTAGATCACCACCTGAAATCGAA
>JACXVO010010777.1:722757-735007 GCA_015501135.1 Hapalochlaena maculosa
TATATATATACATACATATATATATATATACATACGTATATATATATATGCATACGTATATATATATGCATACGTATATATATATGCATACGTATATATATGCATACGTATATATATGTATATATATAGATATATATATATATACATACACATACGCGCAAACACGCACACATATATAATCATGTGCATGTGAATTCTTCTGTTTGTATATAAATATGCGTGTGTGCGTATACAGATGCACACTCCTGCACACTTACATGTACATAAATATACATATACGCATATATATGAAAATATACATATATGCTTAAATATCCACATCTACCTATGCATATATGTATGTGTATACATATGTTCAAACATACTTATAACATGCATAGTTCAAGAATAAGGATCAATGTGATGTGATATCTGCAAACGGCAACAGGTGTTAATCTTTGAAGGAACAACGCTGACTTTGTTAATTCGTGATTCCGATAGAGTAGAATAGAGTCAGTTAAAGTAGATTAGAGTAGAATAGTGCAATGAGAGCAGGAATTTTGTTTCATCCTTGGTTGCACTTGACATATCGCTGGCATTTTACGTAATTGTGCAATGAAGCAGCTCAGATCAATACTGACATCTTGGCTTGAGTTCTGCTGGGAAGAAATTGATCAAATGTCGTTTGTTGTTCCCTCAGGCATTGACTAAATTTTACTTGTGAATCGATATCAATACCAGCTAGCAGCATGATGTAAAAACAATTTACCAACCACCATCCACTGACAACACCAACCCGATCGGTTTACAACGTCTTCGACCTATAATTTTGCATGTTTCTAGCATCGATCCGCGCTTGATTAGATTCCACTGAGTAAAAAAAAAGAGATAGTAATAATATAAAATATATAAAAAGCAACAACAATCTCTATTCAAAATAAGAGCAGAAGCAAACTGCTATTGCCACTAATTTCTATCACTAATAATTGTTACTGCTGCTGTCACCGATACTACTATTATTATTAATACTACTACTCTGTTTTTAAGCACTATCATAACTGTAAGCGGATGGGGTCGAATCGAAAAGTGCCTCGACATCGTTGTTAGAACTGTTAAATATGGTAGTTAAATCTCCTAATCACGCACTGCCATCTGTGAAAGGAAAGTGAAGGTACATTGAATAATATGGTCTTCGATAGACTATGTGACAAGAAAAAATGAAAGCTGAGCTAGTCACAGTTTGAAATGGTTTGATGATAATTCTGTCTAATCTGGTATTGGATAACTTATTTGCAGTAGTTGATGCTACTACAACTATTACTAATGCTTTTAATCTAGTGATTATGATAATCGTCTCATTATACTGGATCAAAGCAGGTAGCATCGCATATATTAGTAGACTGGAATGTTCTATTGAATTAATTTCCGAAGTCGTTTTTATAGATATTTCAACGTATATGGAAGGAGACAAGATAAAGTTAATCTCAGTGGGATTTGAACTTATATATTAGCAGATTATTTACCTCTGGCTAAATCCCTCTTCTCATTATTGATCTGATAGTATCGTTAGCACACGAAGCAAAACATTTAGCGGTATTTCGTCTGTCCTTACTTTCTGATTTCATATTCTGCCGCGAAATTTCAGAACTTGTGCGTAAAGTAGAAAAGATTAGTATTATTATAACTACTACTACTACTACTACTTCTACTACTACTACTACTACTACTACTACTACTACTACTACTACTACTACTACTACTACTACTACTACTACTACTACTACTACTACTACTACTACTACTGCTGCTGCTATTATTATTATCAGTATCATTATTATTATTATTATTATTATTATATTTAAGTGATTGAACGGCGGTGAGTTGGCAGAAATGTTAGTGCGCTGGGTGAAATAGTGGTATTTTCGCTTGCCGTTACGTTCTGAGTTCGAATTCCGCCGAGGTCCAATTTGCCTTTCATCCTTTCGAAGTCGATTAGATAAGTACCAGTTTACACACTGGGCTCGATCTAGTCGACTTAACCTGTTTGTCTGTCCTTGTTTGTCTATCCTCTATGTTTAGCCCCTTGTGGGTAATAACGAATTTAGTGGAGGCGCAATAGCCCAGTGGTTAGGGTAGCGGACTCGCAGCCGTCGGATCGCGATTTCGATTCCCAGACCGAGCATTGTCTGTGTTTATTGAGCCGAAAACACCATAGCTCTACGCGGCTCCGGTAAGGGGTGGTGGTGAACCTTGCTGTACTCTTTCGCCACAAGCTTCTCTCACTTTCCTATTTTGTCTGTCCTTGTTTGTTCTCTCTATGTATAGCCCCTTGTGCGTAGTAAAGAAATATATATTTACGTGATTGAGAAATGCATGCCACCAAAGTTTGTGAAGCCAAATGTTTGAATAATATTTCGACAAATCATCTGCTTTCTGAAGAATGAGAAAACCGCTGAAATACAAAAAGTTAAAATACAAAGAGGAAATCTTGCGCTCCTAGGGAGATAAAATGCAATCATTTTTTCATGACCGGTAGAAAAAGAAAGAAAAAAGAAAAAAATGTTAAATAGGAATTTTTTTTCTAAAATTTAACGAAAAGGAATTTAACTTTTCACTCTTTTTTGTGTCGGTAAGATAATTACAGTCACGAAATGATTTCGATATAATCAACTTCCCCTTCTTTAAAAAACTGCTGGCCCTGTGCAAAAACTTAAAAACATTATTATTAGTAGTATTAGTGTGGAGGTGCAATGGCTTAGTGGATCGTGGTTTCGATTCCCAGACTGGACATTGTGTGTGCTTATTGAGCGAAAAAACACCTTAGCTCGACGCGGCTTAGATAGAGGGTAATGACGAATCCTGCTGTACTCTTCTGCCACAACTTCTATCTTGTATGTCTTTGCTTGTTCCCTCTATGTATAACCCTTTGTGGGTAATAAAAAAAAATAATCATTAGTAATATTAGCAATAGTAGTGTCAACGAAATAATGCAAGACATTTTCTCTGATAATCTAACGATTATCCAATGCTCTACAACCAAGCATGCAATACTCGCTAATCCAGGCTCGGTGACACAATTTTGTTTATTGGTCATGATAGGAGTTAGGCAGTCTCTGTATTTACATGGTAATATATTTTATACTCAGAAGCATAAAAGAGGAATATGACCTGGACTAAAGTTGAATTCAAAATGCCTTCTGACATATATAAACTGTATCCCTTCCCGCCCTGAAGTCAAACCACGTTAAATTAGTCTTTTAACTTTCAATTAAAAATTCTAGTAAACTACCGAAGATACTTTAATCATATTTACTACATCTTCCAGCAATGAGGACGTGTCTCCTAGAGCTTAGAAGTTTTGCATTTGTGAGTCCTCTGTTTCAATTCCTGCATGATGTTCAGCTAGAGATTGCGAGGTCGTCTCTTCAGGCGACGAGAAATTTTTATTATATTATCTCCTAACAGAATGTTAGACCCTGAGAAGGCGGCGTACTGCCAGAAGCGATAGTACGTGTGACGAAATGGTTAGCGATATTTCATCTGTCACTACGTTCTGAGTTAAAACTCCGCCGAGGTCGACTTAGCCTTTCATCCTTTTGGCCTTGATGTACTAATCGCATACTGGGATCGATCTAATCGACTAGGCCGGCCAAATTATTTGTTTTTGTTTGTCCCCTCTACGTTAGCCCCGTGTGGGCAATAAAGAAATAAGAATCGTTAGCAACGTCGGGCAAAATGTTTAGCGATATTTCGTCTGCCGCTAACGTTCTGATTTCAAATTCCTCCGAGGCCGACTTTGATCCTTTGGGATCGATAAATTAACTACCAGTCGCGTACTGGGGTAGATTTAATTGACTAGTTCGGCCAAATTGTCTGTCCCCTCTATGTTATCCCATTGTGGGCAATAAAGAAACAAGAATGTTAGGTACTGAGATAAAAAATAAATAGGTAATCAATCTTATCAAAATATAATTGAAGAATAATGTTATAATAGGTAAAATGTCATACATTTTAAACGGCAAGAATATTCATATATATTTTTGAATCGCCCTAATTCTCAAGTACTTTTTTATTTCAACCACGGTAGACGAGCAAAGCTGTCATCAGGAAAATACGAAATACTGCATCTTGTGATAAGCAATTACATAAAGTAAGAAAAATTAACCCAGCGTGCTATCAGTTATTCTACTGAAAGCATGGCTATCACTTGTTCCTGCGGTAGGCACAAACCCAGAAATTTGTGATAATATCGATACAAGTTCTTGCGCTGATTCTTTATCATTCTTTCAACCCCCGAAAGGATGAAAGGTAAAGTTGACGGCGGTGTGTTTTGAACTTAGAAAGCCGAATTATAATAATTTGTCAAATTTTGTAATTTCAAATACATGAGTAGTCATTTACTGTGGATAGTCAACCATCTATGTTTCTCTGTTCTATTTCCTTAATAGCGTTTGGAAGGATAAAAAAAACCCCAGCTTATTTTATAAAACTCTAGAAGGATAAGAAACGAAGTCTAACTTGGTGGTGAGTGAACTCAACAGAATTACCTTCATACATATTGTTTTCACGAAAATTTTTGTCAAAGTCCAACAACGATTTTACTCATATCTAAGGAAAAACTGTGCTAATTCATTATTGCATTTCTTCCAGGTGTCTCTATTATTCCAAAAGCTGGTGATAGGTAATTTAAAAAGGATAATTCATCTCCAAAAACAAAAAGAAAATGATTAGGTTTATAATTTGCTGTGAATCTTAGACAATTCTGTCAAATGGACTCTATGTTATATGACATTAGATGTATGTGACTTGAGGATGATTTGGTTTTTCTTTCTTGTATGTTCGGTACTTTTGTGCCTTAAGTCGTCAGCATATGCACCCACACATACGCAAACGCCTAGAAATATACAATATCATCCAGAACTTTGGTATCAGAGCGAATATGGACATTCGAAAAGCTAGGTGAAAGGAAATGGCTGTTAAATGTTTTAATCAAATCTCTATATATATATCAACGTAGAATTCAACAAATATAAATTTAAAACCGAACATCTCGCAGAGGAATGGAATTAATATTTTTGGTACTATGTTTTTGCAAACTCGAAATCTCCGTGTTCAAAACGTGAGTTTCTCAATACACATTTTGAAAGTAACTAAAATGATGAATATAATAAAATTTAGAGGTTGAGTGCCTCCACAACATCTTGCAATAAAGAGTCATAACTTCATATCGTTTGGTATTTCAGCCGTTGTTCTACCGATTATAATATACAATCCAAAATCGTAACTTGGCCAGCACCTGTGCCAGTGCCAGCACCTGTGCCAGTGCCAGCACCTGTGCCAGTGCCAGCTCCATCCGAACGTGATCGTTACCAGGCGAGACAAGCTGAGTCTGTAGTAACGGAAAAAAAAACATAACATTAAGCAAAAAAGGATTCATTCGAATGTGGCCGATGCCAGCATCCCTGACTGGCTATTATGATGCTGGCGCATGAAAAACACCCATTACACTCTCGGCGTGGTTGTCGTTAGGAAAAACATCCAACTGTAGAAACTCTAGCATAGGAGATGGGAACTTGAAGCAACCTCTGGTACTTCAGAACTTCGTCGAACCTTCCAACCCGTGTCAGTATGGAAAATGGTTGTTAAACAAAGAAGATGAACAATGAGGGCAGCGCGCTGACAGAATCATTAGCACGTCGGACGAGAGGTTTAGCGATACTTTGTATCACTATGTTCTGACTTCAAATTCCGTCGAGGTCAACTTCATTCTTTCGGGTGTCGATAAATTAAGTATCAGTCGCGTATGAGGGTCGATCTAATCGACTAGTTCGGCCAAAAAGTCTCACTTTGTTTCTCTCCTCTATGTTATTCCCTGGTGGGCAATAAAGAAATAAGAATTGTTATCGGTTTGGTTCGGGTCAGATCTCCAAATAGAGAACTACGTGGAGGTGATGAGCAGGCTGAGCCACACTGCCAGGGCCCGGTCTGGGCAGTGGTTATCCTTGAAAGGAAGAGCGGAGATCGTCAATGTGTTCATCATATCGATCATTATCTACCGTTTAACCGTCGTCTCTTGCCCAGAGTTGTGGATTACCTAATTGAATACACAGATCTTCCGCTAGTTTGGAAGGACTCGAAACCATTGGTGAGACGATCTATTTGATGTCAGGAAACGTTGAAGGGTGGGTTAGGTATGCTCTGGTTCTCATTGCTCAGAGATGCATTGAAGCTGAGGAAGTTTTGGATCTACCTGGATGGTAACAGTTGTGATCTTCGCTGGCGAAATGAATGTGTTCTAGGTTCACTACATTCCGTGACTGAGAATAATGGGTTTCCCGGAGATCGAAGCTGGGTACATGGTTTACGGAGTGCCGTAAGATTCTCCTGTCGTTCTATCACACTTGCAATGCTTGTGGCGGAGGTTCTACTACGTTTTTCTTTAAAGGGTTGGTAGAGGCGAAAAGTGATGATACATTAAGGGAAACCCTAGTTTTTGGAGGATATTCAACTGGCAAGTCTCTTCCGGAGAGATCTCGGGTTAGGGACGCTGGATAATTTCCAGAAGTCTTTAACCTGGCAATGTTACTATGGAGCCTTGCCTGTTCGGGAGAAGCTCGCAAGAACCAGAATGTCAGCCACTCCGGTTTGTCTAAGATGCAGACGGGATAGTGAAACTGGGTCCTGAACATTATTGTCCAATACCCGTAGGCGGCAGAAGTGAGGATTTCGCTGAACAACTTTTGTCAGAAACAGGAATAATACAGCTATCATCTGAATCGATTATACAAATTAATCCACTTTCTCGGTTAACGAAGGAAGGTTGCGAAAGAGGCAATTTCGGAGAAAAGAATGAAAGGATAGAGGGTAGGGATCTCCGTTTTCGGCCCTGGTTTGGTGAATTATTTCAATTTCCAATTAAAAAGAATAAGAGGGTTGCAAAGAAAATGTATTCCCCTAGAAATGTTTAAAAGGTGATGGAAGAATGTAACAAAAATGTTGCGTATGGATGTCCAAACATGAATTGTCCAAACAACATGTAATGGGAAAAGTATCAGTGGTGACCCGGGGCTCGTGAGATTGGGGCAAAGCCCTAGTGCTACCACTCTATTTGTTATTTGTCCTTTGTGCATGTCATTATTCATTTTTTTTCATATAATAGTGAATTTTTAAAGTCATAGTTTATGTAAAATCATTCACGAATTTGACCTCAGTCAGAGTGTTTCGTTTCTCATATGTTTGCTCCATGTGGGTAGTAAAGAAATCGAATCGTTTGCACGTCAGCCGAAATGTTTAGCGGTATTTCGTCCATCGCTACATTCTTAGTTGAAGTTCCGCCGAGGTCGACTTAACCTTTCATCCTTTCGAGGTCGATAAATTAAATGCCAGTCGCGTACTGGGGTTCATCTCATCAAGTGGCCCGAACACCGTGGCTGTCTTTATTTATTCACTAGTATGTATAGTCCCTCGTGGGTAATAAAGAAAAATAAAAAGACAGCACATCGGGCAAAAGGTTTAACAGTATTTCGTCTGTCACTACTTTCTGATTTCAAATTCTGCCAAGGTGAACTTTGACTTTCAGACTTTCGGGGTTGATAAATTAAGTACTAGTCGCGTACTGGGGTCGATCTAATCGACCTCTCGGCCACGTTGTATGTCCTTGTTTGTCCCTCTATATATAGCCCCTTGTGGGTAATAAAGAAAAAAAAACGTTAACACGTCGAACAAAATGCTGACCGGTATTTCGTCTGTCTTTGTGCTCTGAGTTCAAATTCTGCCCATAGTCGAACACATCAACCCCAGAACTTATTCTTTGTAAGCCCAGTACTTATTCTATCGGTCGCTTTTGCCGAACCGCTAAGTGACGGGGAAACAAACACACCAGCATCGGTTGTCAAGCGATGTGGGGGGGGGGACAAACACAGATACAGTAACACACAGAAAGAATATATATACATATATATACGACGGGCTTCTTCCAGTTTCCGTCTACCAAATCCACTCACAAGGCTTTGGTCGGCCCGAGGCTATACTAGAAGACACTTGCCCAAGGTGCCGTGCAGTGGGACCGAATCCGCGACCATATGGCTGGTAGTAAAACTACTTACCACGAGACCACTCCTGCACCTAATTGCACCTAATTGGTTTTTTAAAAAGATATTTTTTCGTTTTTAGACGAGTTGTCCACCATTAAAATAAACGGAGATAAGTAGGTCTATGGCTTTAACATGTATGCGAGTTTACATGGACAAAAGAATCGCAAATTTAGAGAGATTGGGTAATCCATCCGTCGACATAGTCCTCAGATGGTATTTATTTTATCGACACCTAAAGAATGAATGACAACTTTGATACCAGTAGAATTTGATTTCGGAACATAAAGAACCAGTTTTTCCAACGTGACACTGATGTAAATTCACCTATTTTTGCCATGAAAATAATTCTGCTGCAGGTAGAGGGTCTGGAATTTGGAGAAAGGGGTAAGTTGAATACATCGATCTTATGTGTTCAAGTGATATTTATTTTATCGTTCCTGATACGATGATAGGCAAAGTCGACCTCGGTGGAATTTGAGCATAGAATGTAAAGACGGAAGAAAGTAGTTCTAAGCATTCTTATTTCTTTATTGCCTATAAGAGGCTAACATAGAGGGGGCAAATAGGGACAGACAATTTAGTCGGACTAGTCGATTAGATCGATCCCAGTACGCGACTGGTACTTAATTTATCGTCCCCGAAAGGATGAAAGGCTAAATCGACCTCGGCGGAATTGGAAAACAGAACGTAGAAGCAGACGAAATACCGCTTGGCATTTCGGCCAACGCGCTAACGATTCTGCCTGTTTGCCGCCTTTAACCGCTATGCATTCTGTCTGGCGTACGAAGTTTTGACAGTTTGTCGTCATGACGGTTGCTATAACCGTTGAGTTACAAAGCCAAAACATTAATTATGGAAATGGGTAGTCAATTATAGACGCCAAAACTGGACTGGCTTCTTATTGTTTTAACCCACATCCTATATTGAAGAAAGTTTAAGTCCACCTTGGGGATATTTGAACATTTAAAAAGTAAAAAGCAGGGACTTAGTACAGCATGATATTTTCAACGCTCTTCCTCTTCTTTCCTACTCTAGTCTGAAGGCCCGAAATTATGTGGGAGGCCTCAGTCGATTAGATTAACTCCAGTGTTAACAACTGGTACTTAATTATCGACCCCAAAATGATAGAAAGCAAAGTCACCTTCGGTAGAATTTGAACATGAATGTAAAGACAAACGAAATACGGCTAAACATTTCACACTGTGTGCGAACATTTGACGATTATCTTTTACCCAGTAGAGACTAAAGACAGAGGAGACATTGCAAGACATTACAAAAAAAAATCGTGGAAATAAAAATAAGAAAAGAAAATCGAGAGAAAGAAAGAAGAAATAAATAAAATCAAAGAACGAGAATGTGAAAATAATACAAATTAGACGCGATATCCACTCGATCTCTGAAGTCAGGTGGTTACATTTAAATGTGTGCCTTTTAAGTTATTTATTCACATATATTCTCAATTCAACCTTTCCCCCTCCCATTTACATCTATAAATGATGTTCATGTATTGAAAAATATTATTATTTCTTTATTACCCACAAGGGGCTATACATAGAGGGGACAAACAAGGACAGATAATTTGTCCGCACTAGTCGATTAGATCGTCTCCAGTACGCGAGGTTAAGTTGACCTCAGCGGAATTTGAAATTAGAGCGTAGTGGTGGACGAAATATCGCTAAATATCTCGCCCGACCTTCTAACGACTCTGCCAGCTCACCTTTTTATATTGTGAAATATTCTAATCATTCTATCTACTCTTTTATAATCCACTGCTACACGTTTCTCTTTAACGCATTCGACTTTGACAGAAATTGAAATGAAAAATACCGTGTGATATTCTGATCGAGATTTAAATGATCTTTCTAATCCTCTGCAACAGCTGTGGAATTTTTTTTTATATAGGCTAATGACACCATCTATTTTTAACAGGAGAGGATTATCAATTAAATCAATCCCAACTCTTCACAGCGTTTTATTTTATTGACCCCAGAGGAATGAAAGTCAAATTTAACCACAGCGGAATTTGAACTTGGAATACACATCATTGTAACCCAATACCGTAGAGCATTTAATCTAACGCTCTACTGTTTTTTTTTCTACAATCGCGTTTCTCATTATCTTGTGAAAAATTATCAGAAGAGCTTTACGCAGCTGAATATTGACATGGTCTTTTATTTTCAATTTGATTTTTCAAATAATTGTTTGCACGAAAAAATAAAATTGTTGATTTATAGAGGTTGTTTGGATATTTTTCCATTAAGGATTTTCTAACACAAATGTTTGTAATCAGTTAATTAATAAGTTGATGTTAGTAGTCTGTCTCAGAAAGAGATCGAATATTATCGACGATTATTTAGCGCTATTGGTTGATCGATTATTTCCGTGAATCAAATGATCTTTGCAATCTCTTGAAACGAATAATCGAAGTGGTGGTATTGTCAATTTATAGCGCATATTACAGGTATTTCGTTGGAAGTATGGTAGAATGAATGTATTGATCTTTGTGTACTGGCATGGCAGTGATTGAAAAATCTAAACAAGTCTGGAAAATAAAAATTTCAAGGTTAAAGTTCACTCCTAAATTCATCTCAACAACCCTATTGCCATGCAATAATCACTATAACTATAGCCACTATTACAATGACCAACAGCATCCCACATTTCGCATTAACTCTAAAACTAACTGCATCACAGCCAATGGACACCAGTTGAAGGGCAGCCAAAATTAACATGTATAGTACTGAGACTTTTTTATAGCCATGAACATCATCTATAAACCACGCTACTCCCACCAATACCAACATTATCACTACTATCACAACTTCAAGTATCACCACTACACAACCAGTCATTATTATAAGCACACCACTAGCCCCCACAGCAAAGAAAGCCAGAAAAAACATACCCGTTATTCTCAGCAAATGTTCGATAAAAACCAGTTCCATCGCAGTCACAATTACCACACACAGGAGACACTTCACGGTCACTGATCATGGCAGAAATAACAGTCAAATCTCCATCCTGTCATATTAATTTCGTTATTACCCACAAGGAGCTAAACATAGAGGGGACCATCCTGTCATATTGAAATCAAAAACACAGATTGGACGCATGTATGTGACATATTTTACTGATAAACTTATTCGTCACCATTTGCTACGTTTACCGCAACTATTATCTAATCACCCAACATATCTACCCTTACTCCTCTACCATTCATATAGGAATCAATGACAACAAACCTCAACAACAATTCCACCAATACAATTAGGATCAACACTACCAGCAGGGTTCATTCAACCTCCTTCCTCACCAGCAACTCTGGTGATAATTCCCCGTCATCATCCCACTTTATTACTGAAACCGATGCAAGAATTGCACTCATCAGCACATTGCACTGGCCATTGTTATCCTCACAGCAAAACAGCCACTTTCATTATCATCATTGCTGCTACTGCCGGCGCCACTACTACTACTACTACTACTACTACTACTACTACTACTACTACTACTACTACTACTACTACTACTACTACTACTACTATCATTATAAGCGTTCACATAATTACACTCACTGCAAACGTCACTATTGCTAAGATAAGCATTAACTTTACTGTCATTAGTAACACAAACTCCACCACCACCAACAACAGCATCAACAGCAACGCCGACATTACTTTTAACTGCAACCAGCCCTAAGTTATTCTCTATATGGACAAAGAATAACACAAGCAAAACTACACATACAGCTTCTGAATTTTAAAATCCTATCAATTATGTAAATTTTCCATCATGATATATTGATGAATCGCGAAGAAAATGTCAAATGTCAATCTACGTTTTAAAGATCACTGCTTTAGAATCGTAACAAAGGGAAAGCAAGCTACATTTATCTTTGTGTCGAGTTTATTATGAGGTTGGCATTTTCATAACGCAGTTTTATAGGACGTATGGCGATCGATAAATAATAATTGGTATGGAAACCAATTACAGATATAATGTGCTATATGCAGCGGAAGATTTAAATTTTAAATTGCTGCTATAGATGGATCATTTGAAAATCTATGGTCAATGTTCTGTTTTCTACAATGTATGAATAGAGGAATGGCATTTTTGAATAAAGAAATATGTATAAACATCTCAGCCAATCAATCAAACAATCTATCTATCTATCTATC
>JACXVO010010781.1:99741-109973 GCA_015501135.1 Hapalochlaena maculosa
TCTCATCTCTTCTCAGGGAATTGTTATCAAAAGATATCAAACAGAACTATTATTATTATTATTGTTGTTGTTGTTGATACTGCCAGTATCTTCAGGAAGACCCTTAATCTTTGAAGTTCCTGGTTTGGAACTGTGATTGAGGGACAATCCCCTGAGAATGAATCTCATCTCTTCTCAGGGAACTGTTATCAAACGATACCAAACAAAACTATTATAATTCATCCTCATCAAACATCTGCTTTCCATGCTGGCATGGGTTGGGTGGTTTGACTGGAACTGGTGAGCCAGAGAGTTGCACCAGACTCCAATCTGATTTGTCATGGTTTCTTTGGCTGGATGTCCTTCCAAACACCAACCACTCCAATTATGTGAGATATATCACAGGTGTAATGTCAGAAACATCCCAGGTAATTATTATATTGCAAGTGATTAGAAATCTATTACACATTTCTTTTCTTGCCTAAAATTCTGTAAGCAATGTTTGACAGTCCTTTTCTGGAAATCAATGGTTCTAAAATGTTTGGAAGGTATATGTTTCAACCCTCTTTTCTCATCATCATCATCATCATTCAGCGTCCATTGTCCATGCGGGCATGGGCTGAACATTTTGGTGGGTTTGGCTTGGTTTCTATGACTGGATACCCTTCCTAATGCCAGCCACTCCAAGAGCAAGGGTATTTTTACATGCCACCTACATGTGTGCCATTGTGTGACACAAGGGTTTGGTGCCACCAACACAGGTATCATTTGCATATATTTTTATAGACATGAACATATATAAATAAATACAAGCATATACACACAGGCATATAAATATACATACACAGATAAATTCATACATGCAAGCATACAACCACACATACACATATCCACATGGTCGCTTCTGTTTTAATAATCCTGATTTTCTGTTTCAAAAATCTTTTTTTCAGTAATCCTGATTTTCTGCTTTAATATTTGTCTTTTGGGTTCAATATTTATATTTGCAGAAAGTTCGAGAAATGGAAATCATTGATAAACAGCGAACAACTGAACTCCAAAAGATGAGAATTGAACAATCAAATCAAGAACAACAGAATAACTCCTCAAAACCATGCTCACCTGACAAAGACGATTCCGCATAAAATAAGAGTTAACATTTTGGGAGACTGAATGCATTTAGATATATTATAAATAACTCTACAAAACAGTGCAAAACTTAACACCAAAAATAAACAAATTAAGAAAATTAAAAAATATTTCACAAAATCTACTTTAATCATTTAAGGAAAAAAATTAAGTTGTAACAAACTTTATTAAATACAAAAATAAGTTGTTTCTTAAAGTTCTGTAAAATACTTTAAAATTACGATAGCAGTGGCATGAAAAAATATACTGTGAAAGAAATTGAGTGACCATTCTTGGTGTAGTAATTAGTGGAAAAGACATTAAGGAAGGTCTGTGTCAGCAAATGGTAGATGATGGTGAAGTGGAATAAATTATTTTGCCACGGGGAAGAAAGAGCATGGACTGTTTCAAATAGTATATCTATTTAGATCTACTTCATATAGGATAAATTATTCCTTGTTATGGCCAATCAACCTGTCTGGTATACTTGAGTTGTTCTTGGAATTAAAAAGGACTGCATCATGGTAAAGACATCTTAAACATTGAAAGCACATACTGAACCATATTCTGATTACAATAGCATCAGGTCATCAATTCATGACAAAAAGACTTGATATCATCAGCAGCAGCATCTTTTAACGTCCGTTGTTCATGCAGGCATGGGTTAGACGTTTTGACTGGAACTGACCGCATCGAGTCCCAGTCTGGTCTGGCTTAATTTCTACAGTTGCATGCCATTCCTGATGCCAACCACTCCAAGAGTGGGGATGTTTTTACATACCACCTACACATGTGCCATTTGTATGACAAAGGTTTGGTAATTTTATGTGCCATGAAACAGGTGCCACTTACCTGATACCAAGAACTACCTTGAACATGTTTGGTGATTTTATCTGCTACCAACATAGGTACCCCTTGCATAGCACCCAAAGAACCACTTCAGCCACATATGGTGATTTCATGTGCCACCAATATATTCTTACAAAATAATAATGAAGTAAAGGTGATGTTGTGTTTTAGTGGCTATAATGGCTCTCCTATGATGCAAGTGTCTGATATATTTTCACCATTTAAATAGAATGCTGTTTACACTGGAAGATTGAAATATTTTTCAAGCTCAGAATTGTCAAAACATGGAATAAACTTTCTGTGGTGGTTGTTGAATATCAAGACACTGCAACCTTCAAAAATTCCATACTTCCCAAGATTTCCCACTGCTCCTTTTACCTATTTCTGACAAATTGCTGTGCTTTTGAGATCTGAGTACATTATTTTTATTTTGAAAAAAATTATCAATTCCTGATTCACTGTTTGTTGATTATTGTAATTGGTTCCTCATTACCATTGTTTCACTGGAGAGAAATTATAACCAAAAGTATTGAGAAAATATTGTCAGTTGATGACAACTCAGTATTGTACTCATATTTAGGAGTACAAAAGTTAAATGTGTGCTTTACTAAGACAGTTGGATTTAAAGGAGATTTTCACTACTACTTCCAGTAAGAGAGGCTACCATGCAGAGGTGTAAATTTTAGCAGGTCTGGCCTATATAGAGGTTTCATCTTATTACTGAGTAGTAATACATGAATCTGTGGCATGGCAGTAATTTACACTGAAATATTCAGTTGATGTTTCTTTTGGTGCATGTTATTGCAAACATACTGTTAGCCATAAGATTTATTATGACTTAAAGTATACAATCACAATATTAAGAGTAGAAAGAAGTTTTATTTTAAAGCAATTCACTTGCCACATTCTGCAGAATCAATAACTACAAATAAAGTTACTTGTTCGTTTAATATTATATTATTGGGTGTTGAATATATTTAAATAAATCAGTCAACATGTTTATATCTTTCTTCTAAGTTTCCTTCATTCTTTTCTTCTCCTCCTGGGGTATCCTTGTCTCTCTTCTGTATCAAGACACTTATCCCTATCCCTCTATTTTCCTTTTAATCTCTCATCAATTGGCACAAAACCTCCTCCCTCTGTACTTCTACCTCCACAGTTGAGGGGATTTTGTCTTGCCTTGCCAGTTACTCAGGGACCCCCACAAATAGCAGTTCCATGAAAAAAAAGTATGCTGTACATTTTGTAAAATGGTTGGTGTTAAGGAAGGGCATCCAACCATAGAAATCAAAGCAAAACAGACAACAGAGCCTGGCAGTTCTTGCCAAGCTATCCAACTCATGCCGGAATGGAGAATGGATTTTAAGTGATGATGATGACAGCAGTGGGGGTGGCAGAAGTGTCAGCTGCAATGGCGACAGTAGTGGCAACGATTTAATATGACAAATAATAGATTAAAAAAATATTTACCCTAGGCATTATTGCAATATGATTTCTTGATCTACTATGGCTCGTGTTGTCCATAAATATAGATTCAGCATTCAGGACACTCCAGATGTGAAAATGTAGAGATTGTGAGATGGATTCTTTATTAAATAGCGACACTGGGGAATCAAACTTGGAGATAGCAGATTAATTTCACCAGGAGCTTATAACCTCCACCACCAGGCTCAACATAACCTCATAATCTCAACATAACCTCAAAAGGACACAGAACTTATTGCGGAATGCTCTACAGGCATTTTTATTGTTGAAAATCAACATATACAATTTTCACTTCTGCTCTCACCAAATTCCATAACATCTGTTGAATTTACTCTCAGATACTGTGGAACTTAAATAAAATGCTGCAATGCCACTTTTCTGTTTCTCAAGCATGGTAGGCTCTTTCTATTGCACCAACTTTTTGATACTTTTCCAAATCTGCTTTAATAACTGTTATCCACAGAAAACTGACAGTGTTCCCCTATTAAAATACAGAGTGTGAGTGCTATTTGAGGACACATCGTTTTAAGTTCACTACACACACAAATCATTTATAATATTAGTTTGTTATTTCAGATAAGCCAGTCAGAGGAATATGTTAACAACAAGAAATGAAGAGACATGCAGTCATTGTTACTTTAGTTGCAAAGCATAATGATTTAAAAATCAGTAACTGTTTATATGTTACCAGATCATTTGTTCATAAGGTTCAGCTGGAGCTAGAGGGATGTGATGGCAATGTTTCCTCTGTAGCAAAAAGAAAAAAAAAAGCATTCACAGTGCTGTGATACTGTGAGAACAACAGAATGTTCAAAACATCATTGATGAGAAACACGGAAGATCAATGAGGTCCATTGCCAAAGAGCTCCAGGTATCAGAATGGACTATCAGAACTGTGGTGCATCAGGATATTCGATATAAGTCATATGTAATGAGGAAAGGCTAATTCATATCGGTAAAAACTCAGGAAAACCATCTCATGCATTCAAAACAGTTGCTGAACAAAGTGAAAAATCCTCACAAACATGACAAGCTTTGATTTTTCTCTGATGAAAAAACTTTGACCAAGATCAGAAAACAAACAGATGGAATGACAGGTGGTTATGTGAATCTTCTTCTGAAGTACCCAGGATGATACATACCAAAGATCTGGCTACTGTGATGGTTTTAGGAGTTGTAAGTAGTGAAGCTCATGTCATGCCACCTTACATTTTCCCACAAGGTCTTAGGGTCAATGCTGTTGGATACATTAATGTTCTTAAAATGGTTGTTAAGCCCTGGATAAATAAAGTATGCAATGGAAGGTCATACATCTTTCAACAAGACTCTACACCTTCTCACAAAGCCATTGTAACCCAGAATTGGTTATCAGAGAATTTTTACAATCATGTGACCCCCTAACTCACCAGATTTAAATCCTATGGACTATTATGTGTGGAGCATTATTGAAAGAGTGACTAATTGACATCCTCATAATATCATAGCTGCACTGAAGGCTGCCACTGTCCAGGTGATGTCCAAAATGAATAGGGACCACTTAATTGCAGCTTGTGGACGGTTTTTAACCCAAATAGAAGCAGTCATTGAAGCTAAAGGTGGTTTCATAGAAAAATTAGAAGGATATGTGTGTCAATTTGAATTAAATATATACATTATTTGTTAAAACATTGTTCTTTATTTAGCATACTGAAAATAAATGTCCTCAAATAGAACTCGCACCCTGTAGGGGTGACTACGTTACCTGTCAAATACTGTCAGATCACTTTTACTAGTATTACCAAACTGACAGAGTAAGAAAAATACTCCAGAGTTTCTGAAACTCTTATAACTTTATTTAACCCTCACAATTTGGATTTATCCTTATCTCCAGCTGTTGTGGCCAACTCATTGCTTTTTTTAAGTGTGTCCAGGAGTTGAAGGGAAACTTCATATGAATAAATATATGCCCAGTAGATGTGTGTCTACTGAAGTGTTAGTCATATGGCTTTGTGTCAAAAAGTAACAGTTATTCATCATTATTTAACATCCATTTTCTATGCTGGCATGGGTTGGAAGGTTTAATTGAAAACTGATAAGCCAAGAGGGTGGGTTACAATAGGTTTCTATCTGGTTTCTACAGCTGGAAGTTCATCCTATCACTAACCTCTCCAAGGGTGTAGTGGGTTCTTTTTATGTGCCACTGACATAACACTAACATCGGTCACATGCTCAAACGGTGCTTTTTATGTGCCACCAGCACAGGTGCCAGTCAACCAGCATTGGCATCCACCACGGCTTGATAGATTTTCTCAAGCACAGCATACCACCCAATGTTTGAGGAGTGATTTTTATGTGCCAGTTACACAACACTGTCATCGGCCACAACTATGATCGCACTTGACTTACAGGTCTTCTAAAGCACAGCATATCATCAAAGATTTTGGTCTCTTGTCATTATGTCCATGAGGCCCAACATTCAAAAATTATGCTTCATCAATAATATCAGATTTAGGTCAATATAACTAAATATATTCTTTATAGTCCTACCTCAAAATAGCTGCAGTCCATTGAGCAAAATCAATTTTTAAAGAATGAAAGAATAAAAGCATAAAAATGTGAGAGACCCCCTGTATACTAGAAATAGACATCATATCATCCAACCACCAAATTTCCGTTTTCAATTTAGTAACATGTTAGAAATTTGCGGGCTAGGCAAGAGAAAAGAAACGAATAAGGCATTTAACCCTAGACATCGAGGTTTCGATATCAACTATTGAAAATAGTTGGTATCTCCCCAGCAGGATCCAATGCAGCACAAATAGGAGGAATATAACATTTGTCGCCTTCACAGGAGACAAATCAAGTCCCAAATCAAGTGCCCCCACAGTTATTTTCTGGTTGAACACATTATTGTGGGGAGTGCTTGATTTGGGAATTAAATCCACATCATCAAATGGGTATTATCATTTGTCTCCTGCAAAGGAGACAAATGTTATATTCCTCCTATTTGTGCTGAATCAGATTAAAAATGGAGATTTTGTAGTTGGACGATTTAACGTCGATTTCTAGCACACAAGAGATCCATATAATGGGTCTCTCACATTTTTATGCTTACATAGGATTTGTTGGTCTTTAGACTGCAGAAGTATGCTGACAACTGCACATGGCTATGAATTTGTATATTCTTCATAGTTCTCATGTTTTTAGTACTTTAATATATATTTTGGGGTAAGGCTGCTCTCCAGCCAGCATGAAGTTTCTTTGATAATTCTCTTACTAAAGAAGCATACTTTGGATTTATGGCTCTGTTATAGTCAGAAGAGTTAAAAGCGTATAATTCTGTTGCATGCAAGTCTTCCCATATAGGAGTAAAACTAGTGTGATTAAAACCTACCCATTCTGTATATCTATAGTCACTGGTTCTCATTGAATATCCCATGATTTTGATGGCCTTTAAATGTGGCAACAAACTATCCATTTGAGGAAAATCCGATGGACGAGGATACTGACTGAAAGTCGCACTTTTCCAGTTTCGACTGACATTGTTGAGTGCTTTGGAGGATTTCAGAGTTTCTGTGATCACTTTTACTAAACTCACTCCTTCTGTACATACTTTTATTAATGATGAGTTTCGGGGACATAGCTCAGGTAAAGGTAAACCAACTAACTCTGCATACGTAGGAAATAAATCTACCAGCTCCACAAAAACATCACTGACAAACGGAGTATTTTTAATGAAAGGCATAGTAAATTCATTTTTAATTTGTTTGTTAGAAACAGCATTAAATGCATCATCTGATTCACTGGTATTATATTCAATTCCTCTCAGAATGGCAGCAACTGAGGAAATTTTTTTTGGTCTATTTGCTTTAATGTTTAAAGATTTTTTCAGGGTTTGAGACTTGTTAAAAAATTTGAATGAATCTAGAAAGGGAAAATTCAAGCCAGGTGCAAAAGTTTTTGAAGTTAGACCAGGAATATGCATTATAAAAGGTACTCGAACAGCCTCTTCAAAGTTTGAAAATTTAGACCACGTTTGATGTTCCCCAAGAACCCAGCCTGAAAAAGGGAAGTAAAAATATTTCAATATTAGAAGTCATTAAAAACAACTTGAATTTCTTATAGATTTTCATAATTATCACAATATTAAAAGTATTTTCAACAGAAGCCAAGTGGGAATATCATGTTGTTTTACATCCCTTCGATATTGTATTCATTTTCTTTTCACTTTTGAATAGATTTGAAATATTTGTTAGTTTTGATGACTAGCACTAGTCAGGCAAAAATGCCTCATACTATTTAACTATACATCACTTTATGTTCTAAGTTCAAATTTTGCCAAAGTTGACTTAGATTTTCCCTCTCCCATGGTCAATAAAATAAATACCTGCCTACAAATACTGGGGTCTTTGTAGACGATGCCTCAATATGACCACCGTACTGAGACCAATAAAGAGAATTTTTTTCAAAATCCCTATATTGATTAAATGTTAAGATGAGCCTCATAATTCATGCTAAATTATTAGATATTCATAGAACTGTGTTCTCTGTTATATCTCTAGACTTATCAATCGGCAGGAATGTTCTATCTGCCAAGACAGGTGTGATTACATTTGGATATTTTCAACACACCTTATATAAACAATTCCAAAATACTAAAGGCAGTAAAATTCACCATGCTGATTGGCGGAAATGACCACATGACTATTTCAACCAATTTCTGAGCGCCATAAAAAATACCATTGCATAGAGAAATTAAATAAGCTGGACAAACCCTATTCCATTGTCTTTTGGCCTCAGTCACAGACCATCTCCACCTGTTGACTTCTCTGACTGACCACTGGCTAAAATCAGCAGCAGCATGCTAACAGCAGAGAGACCAGCACATAACATCAGCAGCAACCAGAGATTAACACCAACCAACAAGTGACAGAGCATCTCACCAATTACTACTACTATCCACAAGCAACAGCAATTGGTCAAACAACTGCGAATTATTGTAGGATATAAAATGTACGTTTAACACAATGATTCTATAACAACTTTGACCACGCCACAATTGCAAGAATATTAGAATTCAAACAAACGATGGGGCAACACAAATCCGATATCTCTTCAACCAGTGTAACGATCAACACAACTACAACAACAACAACAACAGTATCTACTCTCATTATCTACACTCTGTGTGTATATCTCTGTATCTTTGTGCATTTCTCTATATCTCTCTATGAACAGTACTTTCAATAACAAGAACAATACTTTTGATAACAAACAATTAACAACGATGCCTGTACACATGCAAACATACATTCACAAATTCTTAACAACAACACATTCTAGCTTAACAATCTATCATAATTTAATACATTTTCATTCTTTATATCTTAATAAAGTTATCCCTTCTGTTAATCATACGGTTGAGTCATTTATTCATTCTTTCCTTCCTTTATTATCACTGGCACTGTTTAGATAAATGTAATTTTATCTCATTTTAATGACAACCACATTGTGTATTTGCCAATAAGGGTCCATTGGTGAAGCTGCCACAGGTCGTCGTTATATTTGGTCACTCTGATGTTCCAACAGGTCGTTATATTTTGTGACCCCTGTGAAAGAATAGACAGTCCTCTAGTTGTTATATTTGGTAACCCTGACTTTGAGACGAGCGCGCAGTCTACCGATCATAATACTTGGCTACGTGGCAAAGAAGTTTGCTTCCCAACCACGTGGTTTGGGGTTCAGTCCCACTGTGTAGCATCTTGGTCAAGCATCTCAGCTGTAATGATGTCATAATTCTCTCAGGTACATGGCCTTATAATCCAAAATACTACATGTCTCTGATTCTTACAACTAAAATCCTCTTAGTTTCAGCTTCACCTCTGGTTTCCAGCCACTTAATACTGTTCTTTTTTTTCTCTCTCCTTTTCAGGTATTTCTTTTAGCCTTTATAACCCTATCTCTGTCACTGTTATACTACCATGTAATGTTTCATCAAGTTGGAATACTGCAGCAGAAATATAGGGCTAAGTTATAGTACTATAGACAGGGATATGTTAGCAGTATAAATATGTGCATGTATATATATACTTGAGTAGTGTCCTCTCAGTTAATTAAATATAATAAAAAAAAAGAATGTAGCTTAAGTGACCTTTCGTAGAATGCTCTGGAACATTTCATGAACTTTCGGATGATGTGGAAGTGAAAAACCTCCACTCCACTCCACATAAAAGGACAAAATGAAAGTTAATCTCTCTCTCTGCATTTGAGCTTTGGAAGAGAAGCAACGAATGCATAAGTAGCTTGTTCTTACAACTGTTCTCCAGTTATAAGATATATCTTTTTATTTTCAAGGTATTCTTATACAATGTTGCAAACACAACATTGAAAAGATATTATTTCTAAAGATGCAGCACAAACCACGATGAACAAAAACATTATTGTTTGTGTTTAAGGATTTTCTTCACGTTGAATGTTGAGGAGTTTTTCACTTAGAAGATGAATATGCTATAGTGATCCTGCCAGAATATCCTTCAAAGCTAAATTAGTGGCTGGCATGCCAGAGATGTCTACTGGAGCAGGCAACACAATGTCTAATTCACTAAACCTGTATAAGTGTATGGATGTATGTATTTTCCTGATTGGAATTTTAGAGTCCATTCCCACCAGTCACCCTTTTGGTAGAAACGTTATAAAGAAAAGAGTCTTGCTCTCTTCATTGTCCATTGTGCACTTATTCATCCTTCAAATCTTAAGAAGGGCATCTGTTGTAGCCCAGAAATGGGGCATACAAATGAAGGGACAAACAACGGTGT
>JACXVO010010781.1:187170-197779 GCA_015501135.1 Hapalochlaena maculosa
GCCATGTAATGCATATGGATGACAATAGCGGTGTAAAGAAGTGCCAATCTTTGGATGTGGAGGGACTCGGAGTAGAGGAAGACCTAGGAAGATGTGGAGTGAAGTAGTGAGGTCAGACATTTGGGCTCTGGGCCTCAATAGGGAAATGACCAGGGACTGAGAACTCTTGCACATTGCTGTACTTGAGAGGACACATTGTGCCTGACATAGCATATCCACCATTGTATGCAGACAAGCACCCCTCGAGACGTGCTTTGTGCTGGATCTCTTGGTACCACATAGGAACACCCACTGGCAGTTGAAGCAGCCTTGAGGTCACGGGAGTGGCTCCTGTGTTGGTGGCACATATAAAAAAAAAATCACTGAACATGTTCAAAGCAGTCTATTGATGCCACGCAAGTGCTGACTGTGTTGGTGGCACATAAAATCACCAATCATATTGGGAGTAGTCATTGGTGCCTCGTAATTGGCATCTGCGTGGCCGGCACATAAATTCTTTGCCAGCCTCTGTGTCATACGAATGGCACGTTAAAGCACCGAACCCTATATGTCATGTGAATGGTACATGTGTGGGTGGCACATAAATACATCCCACACTCTGAGTGGTTGGCATTAGGAAGAGCATCCACCTGTAGAAACCATGCCAAACCAGACTTGTGCTTGGTGCGGCCATCCAACCTGCCAATCCCGGTCGAAAACGTCTAGCCCATGCCTGCATGGACAACGGACACTAAATGATGATGATGATGAGTAGAGATTAACCAGTTCATAGACGTAGGAGGGAAAACAGTTCAATTACACTACCTCCCCAAGTGTTGTAGGCTGTGTGAGGGATGTTGAGAGACATGTTCAAGAGTATGGTTTCAGTAATTTGCATAGCTGTCTCTCTGACTGATCAGAAACTCTACTAGTTTTACACCTGTATTCCAAGCAACATCTGATGCTGGGGAAAATTAGCAAAAAACCGATAGAGTTCCAACCAGAACAAACCTAAAAAGGACCAGAGGGTAGATGTGGATGTATAATGGGTAGTCATAAGGAATTTATGACTATCAAATAGGTGAGGGATGGTGGCAGGAGCTCGGTTTCAAGGTGAGATACAGATCATAAGTATTTGGAGGATCTATACATGCCAAACAGGGATATATGTTGGGGTAAAATTAAATTGTTTAGAATTAAAGATTGCAAAAGCTTCGGCATCTACAACAGTAACATCCGTGTAACAGGAGTGCATAAAGTAAAAAAAAAATTCTGGACATGGAAGTCACTAGGAACAAAGGTTTCAAGAGAAATGTGAAGTCCAAGAATGATCGAGTAGAATTTTGAATCTTCGACAGCTGCATGATTTGGAGAGGTGGGCTTATTTATTTGAGGATGAAGGTGGAGAAAACTAAAGGTTTTGTCACCCATCACCCTGATCTAAGAGAGTATGTTGGGCCTACAAATTAAAAGAATATAAAAGAAATGGGAATTATTTTACAATATTCAGAGCCTAACTGCCCTATGTTGGTTATTAGCAATTCAATGAGACCACAGCACCTAGATGTGTTACCTCTTTAACAGGAGTCGTGTTAACTTATTGTAAATTTGCAAACTGAATAGGGTGAGTGGAATGAAGTATTGGGAAAAGGAGCAAGGAGACAGGATGTATATTTAATTGCCAAAGTTTATGTTCAGTATTTGGGACACTATATATTCCTGGGAGTAAACTTGCAGCATCAGAAAAGGTTGTATGGAGATTAGTGAATAAATCACTATAATCAAGGCAAATGTTCCTCTAACAACTCTTCTTAGCGAATAGTAGGTAAAGAAACAAGTTGTTCACAGTGATAGCCACTAATGATTAGAAGGTCATTTGAAACATATCCAATGGGTATCCCCATCACTTGCCCTTTGACCTACAGAAAGTGTTGCTATGACTCATTATGGAAGTAATAAGATTAGAACCATGGAACCACGTTTGTTGACCTAGAGAAAGTGCTTTTGTAATGTCTTGCCAAAGTACAGCTAACAGTGAATAGCAGATGTTCAGTTCAAGTATTTCTGTTCAGTAATATTAACTTCCTTTTAATGTTTAACAGTAACTGGAGATGAGCACTGACCTTAAAGATTTTTCAGTTAACATGTTTTAGATATAGAGAATTTGCAACTGATCTAGTTACCATAATTTGAAATAAATAGTCACCATAGAATTACCATAGATATTCATTATTTGACCAAACACTAAATGATTGTATTTTAATGTTGGTACAATCTACCCAACAGCAAAACAAGTGCACAGATATTTCATGAATATTTAGTGGAAAACAGCTGATGGGTACAAATTTTTCTCATTAGAATCAGCTCTGCCAGATTAATTATGCAATAATTATGACCCAAAGAACCTTCGCTAGTTTCATCTAATGCCTATGATTTTTGTGAACGAGACAATCATCACCATCATTTAATGTCCTCTTTCCATGTTGGCATGGGTTGAACAGTTTGACAGGGAACTAGTGAGCAACAGGGCTGCACTGAGCTCCAATGTCATCTTTAGCATGGTTTCTATTACTGGATATCTTTCAGGGTGTACTGGGTGCATTTTTCGTTCTACCAGTGTTAGAGAGACTGACATGTAACTTGCAAAACAGAAAAGAACCGAGGCAAAAGAAAAGCAAAAAAGCTCCCACTATTAAGAGGAAGCATTTGAGAGGGGAAGATGGAGATGGTCAGCTTATGTGACAGGTGTTGAGAGCTTGAAGTATGATAAGAATCCCCATCTGTCACCACACTGACACTACAAAGAAATATATTTTCCATGGGATGATTTTTACAGTTCTAATTAATGTCAACCAATGATGTTCATAATCACATAAGGTCAAGCGAAAAAATTTTTTAGACTACACATATAAAATGTTCAATTATGAAGTGTCAAGTGTTGTCTCTTCTAAAATAACAGTAATAATAATTATTAACTCACCAAGTAGAGTATTGAACTTAATTAAAACCTTGTTAGTGTGATAAAACACACTGAACAATAAACAATTTGGTTTTACTTTAAATAGGCTAAACAAGAAGTTAAGATTAGTTTCAGAGTGGTTGGCATTAGGAAGGGCATCCAGCCATAGAAACCTTGCCAAATCAGATTGGAGCCTCGTGCAGCTTACCAGTTTTCAGTCAAACCGTCCAACTGATGCCAGCATGGAAAACGGGTGTATGATGATGATGAATGTTTATAAAACCCTTCCAGTCAGAGATATATTTGTGAAACATTGAGCAAATACACATAACTTTGTTTGACTGAATTTGTCTAACTTACAAGTGCCACTGAACCTATTGAACAGTTAAAACAGGAAGAACACCCAGCAGTAAAAACACTTATTTAAACAAAAGTCACTCCAGCCATGTCAGCATGGAGATAACAATAAATAAATAAATAAAGATAATTAAAGACAAAAGTATTTTTTTATTTCTATGTTTTCCAATACATTAAGTAAGTGTATGAAATACTTACCACCATCTTTTGTTTTGGTTGGATGGCTGTTGGTTGGGGTTGAATAATTTGATTTTACTGTATTGGATCCCTCAGTACCTGAAGCTGTACTTGTAGTGGGTGTGGAATTGGTGAAACGGTTTACACCTCCAACTGTGGAAGCATTAGTGGAGGCTTAAAAGAAACATTTTTAATTATTTTATATAAAACAATGAATATTAAGTAAATTAAACTTTATTAAATAAGTAAAATTCTACATTAAAAAATTTGGTTTAGCGATCACTTTCTCCATAATTTTATTGTATTCATCATAAAAACATTTTTGAAAACATCTACACTTGCACAGAAAATTATCTTAAGTATAAAAAGTTAATTATTTAAAGTTGTATTTTGAAAAAGCCATAAAACCAAATTTTAAACACATGCACAGGATTAAGTTTCATAAATATTACTTTATTTCAATACCCAGGTCATTGCTTTTAGGGTGTCATTCATTTGAGAGTGTGTATGTGTGTGTGTGTGTGCTATGTACACACAAGTATAAAACCAGACAATTGTAAAAGGAAATTGTCTTCTCCACCTAACTTCATGAAAGAGAATCAGAATTTTTGTTTGTTGGGTCCTCAACAACAAAGGGCATGTCATCATGGACTAGGCTTCTCAAACTGACCTCTCTCTCTCTCTATTGTCTAATGGCAACTTTAATGTCCATTTTGGGATGCTGGACAAAACATTGGGCAAGTTGGCAGCACAACAATAATCTAATACATCAAAGTATAAATTTTCAATAATGATGGTCAGTATTCTTAGATCTGGACTCACTATCTTTTACCATGACCATGTGGTTGGAGGGCAAGTTTATTAAACAAACAGACATATTTGTATCTCTATTTTTTGTCTATAATAGTTTGAGTCAAAGCAGTTTTTTACGGCATTTCCTGAATACAACTCACATCCATCTGTTTCTGTTCCAGCATTTTTATAACCCCATTGGAAATCAAATACCCTGCTAAAGATTTCCATACGAATAAATCCTGAGACAGACTGAAAAATATTAGGAGTCAAACTGGTAACTTGGCACCAACAGTATTTTTCCAAAATATGTGTTAATAAAGAACATTTTACAAACTTCTGCATGACCATTTTATAAACTTGATTGACACACACACAGAATCAATTATAAAAGGATTTACCGATGAAAGCATTTCCTGAAATTCTAGAAGGTGATAATGACATCCCAGTAGTACTCTGGCAGAAATCTGGATCCCATATAGGGGAATTGTTGCCATAAACTTCTTCTTCTAACATAGACAGAAACCTGAAAATGGTTATAGAATTTCTTCTGATCAGAAAGCAATACTAATTTTTCTGAGAAAGAGAATGTACAATGGCACTACTCCATCTTATCATCTCCAGAGAAGTAAAAGACAAAGTGGAATACAATTGTAAACTCAAAATAACAGAATGGAACTGGTTATACAGAAAAGCATACACAAACAGTCTTTGTTGAGTTGCCTTGTAAGAGCTAACATAATTAGAGAGAGTTAATTATATTAACTCTTTCATTATAGTATATATTTTGAGAGATTCTGTATTTGTTTCAATTAATTTTAAATATAACAAAGAATTTAGTAAAATAACTTAGTCATCATTAAGCTAGTGTCAGGAATATTAATTGTGACTAAGGTTAGATGGAAGATTTTAATTCAAAACTTATAAAAACAAGACATTTGTACTACAGAACCAAAGTCAGTTTCAACCAGTTTGGTAACAAAAGGGTTAAAGAAACAAAATTTAAAGAGGATGTCTTACAGCATATGCTATTTCAATAAAATAAAATTAAATACATTAAATTGTATCCTAATGGGTTAATATTTTAAAATGATAACCTTTCTCTCACTGTGGAAATAAAATTCAAATTATAAATCAAAATCTAAAGATATTTATCAAAGGAGAGTTCAAAACTAGAAACAACAAATGGATTACCTTGGGAAATGAGTTAGGACTAATGTTCTTTTCTCTGGTGGCATCATTTCTTTCTCAGCCCGGAATTTATCGAGGACTTGTCTGCGCATTGTTTCAAATACTGACCGTAACAAGGTGCGCCCAAATATCAATGTGGTCTCATAACGTGGAAGGCTATCACATAAAGCTGGTACATGACAATAACACAGCCACCTTAAACAAATAAACCATAAGAGTTATGTCAATTAGCAGCAGCAATATTAGATACTAATTTAATATCAATATCATATGTTGTATGATGATCAAATGCTAACAACCCCTATCCACACCTTTATCTAAACTGGCTGACAATGGCACAAACTATACAGCTTCCAGAATTAAAATGACATTAAATATATTTTATTGAAGACTCATAGTGTAGCAATAATTATATTAAAACCTGAACAAAAAAGACATGGGTTCAAGTTCCACTGGATATTCAAATTTCTTTTGGTTTTCATTTCTACCCTTTCACATTGTTCAAATGTTGGCACTCCATTGGTTACGCCAAAGAAGGTTGTTAGTTGATCCAATTAATGGAACAGCCTGTTCATGAAATTAACGTGCATGTGGCTGAGCACTCCACAGACACGTGCACCCTTAACGTAATTCTCAGAGAGATTCAGCGTAACACAGATTGTGACATGGTTGGCCCTTTGAAATACAGGTACAATTCATTTTTGCCAGCTGAGTGGACAGGAGTACTGTAAAATCGGGTGTCTTGCTTAAGGACACAGCATGTCACCAGGAATTGAACTCACAACCTTGCAATCGTAAACCAAGTACACAAACTACTAAGTCACACATATACATATACAATTTAATAAGGGAAAATATTCCTCCTGTCATGGTGGCCTTTAACAGTTCTTTTAAACGAATATCTGAGTGGGTTTCAATTGAACTGGTAAGGAACATAGTCTTAATATTTAATTTTTAATCAAATAGAGAGGTGTGAGAGTAGTACAGGAACGTGTCAGCAGGATTTATTGTAATAAAGTCACTTCTTTACAGGACCAACCCAGAAACTATTGTGACATTCAAGAAAATCAGTTTTGATTAATGCACATTAACATCCCACATTCTCCAATGTTCTCAGAACATAACATAGATCAATAAATGATCAATGCTTAGATACTACATCAGTTATAATCATTATTCAGAAATATATACGTATGAAACAAACTATATTCTTAGCATTGAAAATAAACATAAATACTTAATTAAATATTAACTGCACTCTAATTAAGACATTAATAAAATAAGGGAGTAATTAATATTTAGAGAGAAAATGAAATAGAAACCTTGTATAATTGCTTTGGTAATTGTTTCGGTCATCGAAGTTAGTATGTTGTGTATGTAACGTGGGGTTCTCTAATTTCCAGTGATTCATACAATGTAGGAACATTTTAGCAAGGTCATACATTGTCTGCCATTCTTTCTGAGCTAAATGACCAAACTTATAGAGTACAAAATTTGTTACACCCTGCAAGATACAGAAAAAATAATAGTAACAAGTTTACTGTAATAAAGAGAGTTAGAAGTACCAATTAAATAAGTGTTGGTAGTAATTCAACAATGGTGACACAGTCTATACTCCAGACCTTATTAGCTTCTCCCTGGTTTTGTAAATATGACACTAGGACAGAACATGAATATCAATAATACTGGTCAACAACAACAAAAAAAAACCCACTTCTGCCCACCACTTAGGTGAACTTGTATCATACTGAGTAGGCTGACTCTGAAAGCCACAACCATTTTTATCCATCACGTCTACTTTTCTTGCTTTTGACATTGGCATTTTAAATCATTTTTTTATACAAGTCAGTTTTTATTATTTTATGATTATCAATTGAACAGTTTTGGTTCATTTGCTGATTCAAAACAGTTGAAATCATGGTCAGCTTGACTAGCATTATCAAACTCGGAGTTAGAATCGCTTTCGGTCATCTCTCTAGAGTCTGGTTCTTAGAGGCAAGTTGTGTGACTGCAGCAGGAACTGGAATATCAGCAAATCCCTTGAAAATTGAAACTGGAAAATCTTCAATGTAGTAAGGGCTGAAAAGCAGAGGGAATGGAAGGATAGGATATTTTCTTTTATTTTCTTATTGAATTCAACCAAACAAACCATGCAAAAGTAGGAATCATTGTGATGATTCTTTGGTTCACAACCATATCATCAGAATCCCAACTTTAAGGGAGGTTTGAGTATCTTTTGTCTACAGGCATATACTCTTCTTGCATGACTTGCAAACGATGTATGGTGTCCAAGACTTGTCCCGATCTCCAAATTTAATTTTGAAATACATATAGTAAGCCTTCTTATAGAAATCAATCTGCTTTCTATTTTCTTTGAATGTAAACTTGCCACAAATCTGGATCATTTGTACAGTGCCTTGAGTATGCCATATTTATTTTTTTTCCATTCATATGAAAATGATATGGTATGACCATTCATATCCACACCTCAGAAATATTTCATTGTATTCCTACAAACTTGAACAAAAATCATCACACCCTTGCAGAATGTACTACTAGCAACAAATATTGAACTTTTCCTATAATGCTGATAAACGTTCTGATGATTCTGACAAGGGCAACTATTTCCTTGTCAATGTGAGAAGCACCTAAACACAGCAAGTTCAGTAATATTTAAACACACTGATTGCAATGCGTTGATTCACTGGAGTTGGAAATACAGAGAGAACAATGGTCGCCAATCTGAGAAAACAATGACATTATGAAGAGTTAATCAGTGTCTTCTGAATTCAAGTGTTTAGGTGTTCCTGTCAATGTGACAACAAACAAAATTCATAAAGGACAAAAGAAAGAATTTGTTATTGCTTTATGTGAAGACCAACTAGCAGTAATCCCTTCTAAAAATTTCTGATTATACAGCTTTTAGTATCACAATAATGGACCACCTGAGATCGTCAGGTTCATCTGTTAAATATGGCATTACTTTTAATTATATTCTTTGTTAAATGAGCAAACAGTCTAACAGTAATGTTTAGAGTGTTTGTTTCAATGCCAGTTTGAATTGTTATAATTTGAAAAAATAAAAATAGTATTCAGAAATATCAGAACACAATAGCATTTTCGTCAAAAATTGTGATTTTTTTTAAAACATTGTTTTTATACAGCCCAAACATGATGTGATAGAAGAAAATGGGGGTCGTTTTTGGATTCAGCACCCAAAATTAGCAAAAAGAGAAAGGTTTCCTGCCCCAGCAGGAAAATTGTGTTGACCAGTGTAATATATGTATATATATACACAGCAAACTGTAAAAATTTCATCATCTCAGCCATTTATTAAGCAAATTAAAATACAAGCAAAAAAAAACACGACACATACTAATATGTATATATCATCAGCATCATTTAACATCCACTTTTCAATGCTTACATAGATCGAATGGAATCTGTTAAGACAGATTTTCTCCTGTTTTCAAGATAATATTTTCCCACGGCAGGAGATATTTTCATGGAAGGCCAGAAATGAACAACATTGTTTGTATGATGGTAATGCCCGTTTATAAATACCACATGATGTCAAGACAGGATATATATACGATATATATACATCCACACACACACACACACATATATATATATATATATATATATATATATATATATATATATATATATATATATATATATATATATATATATATATATATATATATATATATACACATACATACATACACACATCATTTTAACATCCATCTTGTCATGTTTGCATGGACAGGACACAATTTGTTGAAGCAAATTTTTCTATAACCCTTCCTGTCAACCTTCACTCTCTTCCAAGTAAAGAAATATTTCACAATGACCAGACATTTTCATGGAAAATTGGAAATGAAAGACCCCCACCCCCACCCTCTTAATCATTATGTAATGTCAAGGCAAATAGTCAATACATGGGCTTCTTTCAGTTTCACTCAAATAAACTCACTCACAAGACTTTGCTCAACCTAGAGCTTATAGGCTGCTAAGCATTTTGCCCAACACGTTAATGATTCTGTCAGCTCACTGCATTATTCTGTTTAAATAATATCAATTGTATTTATTTTAAGATGCTCTGTGGTTGTTTAAATTATTTAAAATATAACAAAGAATTTAGTAACAATGACTTTGTTATCATTAAGCTAGTGTTAGGAACATAACTTGTGAATAAGATTTGGTGGAAGATTTTAAATCAAAACTTATGAAAACAAGACATTCGTACTACAGAGCCAGAGTTTGGTTGGTACCGAAAGGGTTAAACAATAATCTTTACCTTAGCTATACTCGGTTTTTCAAATGGAGGTGTTCCAATAGCCATATCAATGCTTGGTTTGCACATGTTCATGATACATTTTCGTAATAACTGTCAACAGAGAATATAAATATTATAATAAATCATTTCAAACAGCCAGAAAAATTTACTACAAGAGCAATATATCAAGAAAGTTACAGAACAGCTAATACTAAGCAGTAGTTAATTAAACTAGGCCAATGCAGGGAAAGGAGATGCTTGGGAGTAAATCAACTCCACAGGTCTTAATTTTTCATCTTTTACTTGTTTCAGTCATTTGACTGCTGCCATGTTGGGACACTACCTTGAAGGGTTTTAGTCAAACAAATGAATCTAAGGACTTTTCTTTTAAGCTGATACTTAGTTTATCAGTCACTTTGACCAAACCACTAAGTTATGGGGATGCAAACACATTAACATCAACCTGAAGCACATTAGGTGAAGCAAAGAAAGAACAGACATTAAACTAATGTAACTAATGAATATTGAATAAAATTTTTTAAAAAACTGATGTTAATTAAATATCAAAAAGTTAGAATTTTAAAAATGTGTGTGTGTACGTATGTACATATGTGTACCAATCAAACTGTCCAACCCATGCCAGCACGGGTTAGACAGTTAAACAATGATTATATATATATATATATATATATATATATAATTATATATGGACAAGTGCAGGAGTGGCTGTGTGGTAAGTAGCTTGCTTACCAACCACATGATTCTGGGTTCAATTCCACTGCATGGCACCTTGGGCAAGCATCTTCTACTATAGCATTGGGCTGACCAAAGCCTTGTGAGTGGATTTGGAGATGGAAACTGGAAGAAGC
>JACXVO010010791.1:432865-443344 GCA_015501135.1 Hapalochlaena maculosa
CGATGCTGGTGTGTTTGTGTCCCCGTCACTTAGTGATTCGGCAAAAGAGAATGATAGAATAAGTACTGGGCTTACAATGTATAGGTTCTGGGGTCGATGTATTCGACTAAAGGCGATAGATATGCATGCATGCATGTATAGGTACAGGTTTGGCCGTGCAGTAAAAAGCTTGTTTCTAAGCGAGATGAGTCTGGGTTCAATCTCTCTTGTTTGGTACCTTGGACAAGCATCTTCTACTAGAGCCTTGGGCCAACCAAAGCCTTGTGAGTAGATTTGGGAGATGGAAACTAAAAGAAGCCCATCGTATATATATATATGTATAATCAATATGTGTATGTCACAGTATCTGTATATGTCTCCAGTACTGCTTGACAACTGGTGTTGGTGAGTCTAGTTCCTTGTAACATAGCAGTTCTGAAAGGAGTGCAATAGAATGAGAACTAGCCATACAAAAATAAGCCCCCAGGTTGAGTTGTTTGACTAAAACCTTCGAACCAGTGCCCAAATATTTCTATAGTTAAATGACTAAACAAGTAAAAGAAAAATGAAAATTACACACACATAGACATACTAACGCACGGCGCACGTGACAGAAATAAATAGACACACCAGAATGTATTATTTTTATCTTTATTTTAACTTGAAAGGGTGTATACTTTTTACTAATTGATATTTTTACGTTTGATGTTCTATATATGACTGTTTAATCATGTCATATTAAAGAAACGTCATGGAATTGTCCAAATTTCAAAGAAGCTATAATATGGGTAAACCTGAGGGAGGAGTTGGTGTAAAATTGCAGCAAACCTTGGGGTCCCACATTCTACAGTAATTGGAGTGATTGTGTAGTTGACCAGAGATGGAATGGTGTCCACATCACCTTGCCCAGGTTGACCAGGGCCCTCAGACAGAACTCTTTGTTTTGGCAAGAGAAGCATGGAAGATAGTCAATCATCATTGCAAGGTCTCTGACTTAGCAGAACAATTTGATGTTAGTCCTAGAACAACTGTTAGGTATCACAACAAACTTAACTACTATGGTAGAGCAGCAAGAAGGAAGCCATTTCTTTGTTCAGCCAATATCAAATAGAAAAAGATTGGGCCAGTGAGATGGTGTAAATGCCACTAGCATTTTGGGAGACTGTCATATTCTCTGATAAGTTTTAATTTGCTGCATTTTCTGATACTGGTCGTGTGTGGGTCTGAATTCTCTGCAATTTAAAATTGATGTGAATAAACTGCAGGCAACAGTGAAACATGGCAGCTATTCTGTGATGGTCTGGAGAGCAATTTAGGGCAATGGTTGATCAGAACTGGTGGAGTGTGATGTAAACATAAACTTAGAAGTTCATGTAGCAGAAAGAACTCCTACCAATCTTCTCCAAAGCTGAACTGACTAAAGAAGATTCTTTATTTATGAAAGATGGAGCTCCTTGCCACACAACTAAAAAAATCCAAGATTGGTTAGAAAAGAATGGCATTAAAAAGCTTCCATGACCAAGCCAGTTACCAGATAGGAATCCTATTGAACACCATTGAGGTATAAATGAACAAGTCACTTTGTAAAAAGAAAACCTAAGCATCCTCGAAGCCAGATCTTTTGAGACAACTGCATGAAACTTGGCAAGAAATTCAAGAGAATATCTGGTATCTGATCATTAGCATGCCTAATATAGTTAATAGGAGTCTTGCATTGTAAAATGAAAAAGGATACGTTGACTAAATATTAGCTATTCACAAAATAATGACGAATAAATAATTTGAATGTACATATAACTTTGATAGGTTTCAGCCAATATAGGCCCAAACCATGTCTAACTTAACAGCACTACCTGGTGAAGTCTTTTAGTCATATGTGGGAGTACTACTTTTAGTCAAGCAAATTGACCCCAGGACTTGACACAATCCTTAAATCACAACCCTGGTTTTTGCTGGGATTTCTTTTGCTTCACAAGTTCCCCATAAAGCATTTGCTTAAGGATCCTGCTATCCTTCATCCTAATAAGGTTTCCAGTCTAACATAAATGGAGCTTGTGCATAATCGCTTCAATACTCAAGATATCAGCTCTCCTCAGGACCAGTGTATCTGGAATTTTTAAGGTTCAGCAAACATTCAAAATGTGTCTTAGACACCTCTGATGAAAGTGTTCAAGGATCTTTACATGACGTTTGTAAAGGGTTCATGAATCTCATGAGTAAAGGAACGATGTCAGTACATATGCATGATAGGCCTAAAATTACAATTAAGGACCATAAAGATAACTTCATTATAAAACCCAGTTAGACTAATTTGTCCTAGTATTTTGGGTTTAAGAAAACCTAGTAAAATGATTTTAGATAAATACATAAGTAAAATTAATGAAATGGCCTTTTTAAAATTTGGTTTAAAATGCTAAATACTATTAATTAGTTTACTAAATTCCATTCTAAAAGTAATTGTAGATTCCTAAAAATTGACATCTGCAACTATTACTCTACAATTAATGAAATTGTCCTGAATAAGGTCTTAATATTTGCTAAAAATAAATTAGGTGTGACTACAGAAGGAGCTAACATTGTAAAATTAGCCTGAAAGTTGGTACTGGAACATATGAATAGAAAATGGATTAAGTAAGATACTATCACAACAACTATAGTTTTTGAATATTGTATATTTACTCTGGTGAGTATTCCCCTTTAGCAATTATATTTTATCTGCCGCTCAGAATAACTTAGAAGCAGCCTCTATCAGTAATGGCAGCTTCACCAGTCATTTTTGTGTTGTGTAAATTCAAGGTTCTTAAATCTTTCAAGCCAATACTTCTTAACTAGAAAAAGGTTTTCATTAGAAGTTTCACTTTCTTTTTCAGCAAGTTATAAGATTTTGTAAACAAACAACCATTGTGCTTAATGACACAATGCCTTGAATCTGATTTTTGATTACACACCCAAGAGCAGTCTATTTTAAGCATCACATAGGATCTCTAGGAAAGTAAGATCAGAGCAGTTAACAGAATGGTTTATTGATCACTTTAATTCATTTCCTCTCTACTGTCACATACTGCTTTTATTGTAACTGTTGCAAGTATTAATATATTGGTAGTATGGTAGATTTTTTTCTCATGCATAAAACATTTTAAAATGTCGAGCTTAATATCCAATAAGATGTATGATGATCTAGATAGTACTGGTATCAGAAAAAAAAAATGTTTGTTTTGGAAGGCAAGAAAAATTAATAACAAATGCTTCCAAAGAAAGGTTGGAGTAAGGATTCAATATACTTTGATGATACCACAAGCTGTCTTTGCCATAAAACCAATATCACATTGTGACCTAATTATCATTTTGCAATTCAATTAGCTCCTCCTGAAAGTCATCTTCACAATAAACTGCTTGGACTTCAAATGGTTTGCTATACCAATTTGGAATATTCAATGTAATAACATCTTGAAATTGCTCCATCATGTCATCATGCAATGATTGTATGTAGATAATCACGATAGGTAATAATATCCTCATCAACCAATTCATCTTTCAAAGAATCCAGTTGTAGAAATTGAAGCAACTGATGTTTGGAAATGTTTATTTAATACAGGACCAATTTCAAAATGGACTGGATGGAAAGAGCCCCATCAGATGCACAGTATGCATATTGAAAATAGATGTACCTTTTGAATCAAGCAATAAGTTCTCTGTGAACAGCATTTCTTCACAACCAATCATCAAAGATTGGTTATCTACACCCGTTGACTCAATCGCATGTATAAAAAATTCAGAACACTGGAGATTTTGAATTAGTAGTGTTTGATATCAGTGGCCATTTCATCTATTTGTTGAGAAACTGTATTGTTAAGTGGAATTTTCTGGAAAATTGTGTCGGACTTCTTGTGCATTACAGTCGACAGAACTTCTCCAATGATGTCGAATTAATGTTTCTCCTATAGTGTGGGACTTTTCAGTCTTTGTAACCAGTAATGCAATATTGTACGATGCAACCATACTATCATTTTCCTGTACAGTTTCTTCCATAAACATAAAGTTCAGTGTTTTCTGCTTTTTGAAAGAGGCCTTAAGTTGCCAAAAAATATGACAATGGGTTGCCTTTTTGTTAGAAGGCTTGGAATCAGTATAATATTTCAAGCATGAAGGTTTCGTAGCTTCAAGTTTGTTGGTATAAAAGACACATGGGTAATTGACAGTTCTGAGGAGAAGCAATAAATCCATGATGAATAATTAATGCTGTACTGGTGACAAGTTTTCTTTACAGGAAGCATCACAAAAGTTAAAATTTGAAAAAAAGAATCCATAAAAACAGAATTGGTAAAGGTAGAAATGATGATATGCAAGCTGTGTCTGCCAAAGGTCAACTGGCAAAATCAATTGATGCCACTCTATTTATGCCAAAATAATCACTTGATGTTTAGACACCATGTAGGCATTTTATTTGGGTGACCGAAGGATTGCCTATCTCACTGGGGTGAGATAGTTGAGTAACAGACAAATAGATTGGTTTATTTCACTGGTAAAGACAGATGAATTGCAGTCATTCAATTGGATACTACTGCTAGAGAAAAAACATTTATTGCCCACCAAAATTTTAATTATTGAAAATCCTTTATCACTCTCCAAAATTTTAGATTGCCCACCATTTCCAAAAAATTCCTTCATCACCTACCTGATATGCAAAATCATCCACTGGAAAGCGATATTACTCAGGTTAGGAAGCCCTGTTGTAAAGTAGTTGTGTTAATCAGAATATCAAATCATAAATACCATACCAAAATGGCCATTGGAGCACAGTGTACTTCTCAGACCCACTGTATCTTGTCAAACCACTCAAATCATTCCAGTATGGAAAATGGACATTAAATAATGATGACAATGATGATGATGAGAAAGATGA
This sequence comes from Hapalochlaena maculosa, assembly GCA_015501135.1. Classification (NCBI taxonomy): domain Eukaryota; kingdom Metazoa; phylum Mollusca; class Cephalopoda; order Octopoda; family Octopodidae; genus Hapalochlaena; species Hapalochlaena maculosa. The sequence goes on from JACXVO010010791.1 coordinate 437,748, forward strand.
AGATAAAATATAAGCTATTTATAAAATGATACCTTTTTAGAAATATTTTCTTTGAGAAAAAAATTCAAAAATGAACATGAACCCCCAATTTCAGTAAAACTTCCTTCCACCTCCACTTATAATTAATTATAAAAAATTAGTCCTATAGGTAAAGTACTTTAATGCAAAGATGAAAACCATTTTAAAGGTTTTATAATCCAGCAGTTGGATTTAATATTTCATTTCAAACAAGACTCTAGAACTCAATGTACTATTAAAAAAATTTATAAAGTGATATGACTAAATTTATATTTTAGAACATGTAACTTCAATAGTATCCAAGTATTAATGGAATTTCAAAGAATTTAACTGCATAATATATATAATAAATTAACAAAAAAACTTTGGTAATTCTAACAATTCAGTTGATAAGTTTCTTTTCTTTGAAATGAAATAAACAAATATTTCTTGTGAGTGTGAAAGTATAATTTTCAAATAGATCCTCCATATGTAATTAATCTAGGAATGTTTTTCAAAGAATTACCATTTATCTAATAGGCAGAGTACATCTGGATTTAAAAGCAATTTATAAAGGATGGTTGAGTGATTTTTGAATGCATATGAATTAGAAGCTGAAGTATTAAGCAAATTTAATCTAAATATATTTCGAATTGAAAATGAGAATATTTTTAAATGCTTATATAGGAAATTTTTAATGCTGATTCTAAAAAGTTCATTTATCAATTTACATGCTTATTGAACTTCACATTCTGTTGGTAATATTTTTTCATTAAACATGTCATACTTAAATTTTTGGTTTCAAGAGTTGTTCAGTGTGAAATAAGCTATAATTTTTCTTACTTTAACTCTGATTATACTAAATATTTGGTGATATCAATATTATTATCATCATCTTGATTATTGCAGCTGTCTTAAAGCATAAAAAAAAATATTCTCTTCAATGCTTGCCATGAGCACTACATCATTTGCACACTGGTGAGACTATAATATTAACATTGACCGAATGACCTAACATCAAGTTCACAATTCATCCAAAGCTGGGACCCTGTGCCATATGCTTCCTACACACAAACCAGACTCACAAACACATCCACAGTGCAACATTATTACTTCTCCACCTTCAACAGATCCTACTCTGATATCATTCCAAACCAAATTTAACATTATTCCAAATCAAATTAAAGAAGAAAAGAATCCTATAAACTTCAGATAATATCTGGATAAATTTTTTCAAGAGAGACCAGATAAATCATCTACACTTGGATACATCTCAGTCAACAATAACTCGCTACTAACATATCAAAGTTCGCGTGCACGCGTGTGTGTGTGCACGAATGCATGTGCATGCATTCACATGTGCACACATGCATGCATATTTAGATTTATTTAGAATAGTAATTAACAGTGTTGGGTGTCAGCAATATAAGAGAATCTAACTGTACAAATATTTTAAATACTTGCTTTGTTGGATACTGAAATTTTCAAAAATGTTAGTAGCAAAAATTGAGTGGAAAACAGTAAAAACATGAATTTAAAGGACAGATCACTACATTTTCTTTAGAAATTACAATTATCTACAAGGAAAATAGACATGGAATGCTTGATATAATTTCTAAGTTTCAATAAATAGAACAAGTGCAGATTTAAAGCAATATATTTCTTTGTTTTTTAGAATATAGACCAGACTGGAATTTGATGTTCAACGGAAGTTAATAATTTGAAACAGTTAAATAATTTTCAGCATTTATAGAATTCTGTCATGTGATATTTATGAGAGAAGACACATATAACTTTGTAGCATAACCAGTGAATTAATACACTTTATATGAAATGAAGAATTTCAATAATATGTGCACAAAAGAAAAATATCATGCAGCTGTTGTAAATATATACTTTTGCAATAAAGAAGTACAAAGTAAGTACCTGAAATGATAGATAAATAATATCACCACATACCTGTAAATTACAGCAATCAAGGTACTCCATATAATAAATAATTTAGACATTACCTTTGTCATGTTGAAAGAAGAATATAGAGAAAAACAGAAGTAATTGAAATTGAATGTCTCCCAAAACAATAGAGTTATGTATGAAACATTTAGGCTACAAAATGTATCCATAAATTCTATTGTAATAATCCAGTATTGTATCAATTGGTAAATCCTTTGATATTCTTTCAAGTTTATATTAGATAAACAGAATATATTAAAATTGCATCAAAACTAAGAAATAATTTCTTAGAATTATTCCAGTTTCAATTAGCTGGTACTCCTAGACGTCTTTGTAAACATCCTGAATTCTGATAATCCAATATTCAATTTAAGTTTAATACGAATTGTGATGATATTCCAAATATGAAAATTCATTAAAACACAGTCCATTGAGAGTACTCCAGTATCAAATTTCATTAATCTGTAAATCCAGTTTATTCCAGTTCCATTAGTTCACAAATCACATACTCTTTATACTGTCAGATTTGTAATATACAGAAAGTGAAAAATCAAAGGCTCTTGGCACAACTACAAAAAACTTCATTGCCTCAACAGATTGAAAGTGATATGTACTGAAAACAAAGCATGCTTACAAGCAAAGTATTTTCTAAATTTTCAGTTAATGTTTTTCATTTGAGAGAAAAGATTTTCTTAACAACCAAAAGTATATATTTTAAATGATTGTTTAAAATTAATTGTAATAAAATATTTTGTAGATCAATAAAGTTTACTATTATCAATTGAAAAATATTAAGGTAAATGATCATTATAAGGTTTAATTCTGCATACTACTAATCTGAGTCAAACTTTTATCAATTATATCAACTTAGCAAAAGGAATGAAATAATTATATTAAGTGTTTTAAGTGGCAAAATTTGTAGATTGCTTGAGATTAAAATTTAACAAAATTACATTTTGATTAATGAAAATCAAAAATGCATATCAATAATTTACAAATAGGTAAGCATTCATTATAAAAGCTTCTGACTCTAATATTTTATAACATTCAAAGTTTGTTGCTAGTGTTTTCCATGGTTTTAACAAAACCAGTAAATAATGATGGTAAAATGTTTTGAATAATACATTCTTAATCATACACTGTTTTACCTTAAATAATATCCTGTACATTTCTGGTCCTCATGACCATCACAAAAATTTTGTTTCTTACAATATAAAAAAAAGTAATTTTGATCCATTAATGATATGGACACAATTCATGTATAATGACAACATGCATTCATCAACAGTATAATAAGGAAAGGAGAAACCTTGTTACTTGAATCTGCATTATGTCACAGAGAGGAAAAGAAATAGGTAGATAAATATTAAATGTAGATAGATAAAGATATATTTTCCTTTTCCTCACTTCTGAAAACTTTCAACTTAAAAGAGTAATTTACAGTTATTCATGAAATAGAGACATTCATGTATGACATCACTCTACTCCATACCTACATATTGCCCAATAAGCACACATATATCAGAAGAGAAAGAGAAGTAGATAGACATATATTTACATTTTTATTCTTCAAAAACTTTCAAGCAAATAATTCATTTTTATCTATTGATCACTTATTTTAAAATAAGAGATGGTGTTTTGTTTGTTTCCATGGCCCCATGAAAGTGAGAGTATTTATTTACTTACTCAAAAAAAAAAAAAGAGAGAAAGTCTAAAGTTTTGTCAAAGAAATGTTTCTATGCACCATTAGTTTAATGCTTACTATGCTTGATGATTTGCACTTGAGATAGTTTTCCTTAGAAAACTGTGTTTGCAATGATAATTTCTTGTGATAAAAGTTCTTTTGGTTCATCTCTACAAGTGAACCTGGAAGATGCAGGACTTCATTAAACTTTACATTCTCACCATAACTTGTACAACTTATAAAATTTGTGAGCTCATGGGAGTGATTCTGCCAAAGAAGTCTTCTCTACTCATGAAGATATTTGGAGACATTTTGATTAATAGGCTTATTATCATTGATAGGAAGCAGGGTTGTTTATAGTTGCTGGATATACCTTACAAACTGGCTGGGTCCAGCAACAAGAATCTTGAGCAGTTGTGAGATTCTTCATTAGTCTAGGCAACAGGGGCAAATAATTACTAGTGTCCTGTAAACTATTTGTAATCTATTTTCATGGATGGAATATATTGAACTACATTCCCCATATGTGCATTTAGAAGATTGTAAGTTTTATCATGCTCCTATGGTGTTCTCTTACGTTGAAATGAGATTGCATATTTTTAATATACTTCAGCAGACTGCCTGCCCACATTCAGCTGGATTTTTCAGTAAATGTTCTGCTGGATTTTTCTGTAAGAAGTTATCTTAATTCCTATTGTGCGTTGTTATAGTTTTTGTCAACTCTTTCTGCTGTCTGTCCTGATTTGGTGTATTTGATATATAAACATATTGTGAACAATATGTTGCCTCAGCCAAATCTGCCTTATGTAACAATATCCAAAATCAAATTAATGAAGTAAAAATTTCCACAAACTTCAAACATTGCTGCAGACAAATGACCAAAGCAAATAAAGGAATAACAACCATCAGCCTACATATTTATTACTTAATACTGACAGAAAATGACCCTCCAGGTCATTTTCCAATTGTCACTAAATATTTACACACTTAATTCTCTGTTAGATTCATTTTTTTGATATGCTACATATTGTTTTAAAATGTATCTTCTATTCATCTGATAGTAGTCACTAAATCAGTAAATATTTCTTTCATTATATTAGCAGTTTTAATCTCTTGATTATAAAGAAACTCAGAGGTAGCTATATGACCTTTTTGGGTGATAGAAATACCAGAAATCAACAAATTCACCTGACTTTTTTCTTTTCTTCAAATTATGCCCTTATCTCTAGAAAATTTCATTCCATTAACAAAATATTGTTTTAACAATTCCAGAAAGGCATTTTTCTGCTAGTTGCTAAATAATATTTACACATACAATTCCCTATTTGAGTAATCTTTTTCTAGTATGTTATGGATAATTTTCTTTTGTATCCCAAATTCATGTGGTATCCCGCCTAATAAAAAAATTTTCGATAATAAATTTTTACATCCATGCTCTTTAGTTATAGTTCTGTTAGGTTTGAAATAGTTTGTATCGATTTGACTCAAAAGTCAAGCACAATGATTATACATGCTTTAATATCAAAACTGGTAAAGAAGAATAATAATACTCTTACATGTAAAGAGAAAGAACAAAACATCTGAAATTAAAATCATGATGATTTTAAATATAGTAATATTTATTGATGTGTCTGGGGAGGGGAATTTTCTTACACGCACTAATAAAATTTCCACTTTTTCTTTTATTACTAAAATTTCCATCACATTCTGTGACCTTTTCAATAGATGTGTCTCTGTTTGTTAATCAAACTGTTCCTTCATTTTATTCTTTTTTCCTCATTTCTTTTTTGCACATGTGCATGGACTAGCGTGTGTGTGTGCACATGCGTGAATGTGCCCATGTATGTTTGTATGTGTGAGTATATGTATGTATATTTTGTCCGTTAATCAAACTGCATTAACCAAATCCAAAATCGAAATATTTCCTGAATAATCTACTTAAAATACCCAGAGGGACAGTAAA